>CAKNYM010049459.1:94821-158469 GCA_932195095.1 Andricus curvator
CTAGAATTGGTGCTCTTCCCAGCTTATGTTTTGTTCGCTTAGTTGTAGATGATTCACAAGGGCAAGAAATAAAAAAAGAAATAAATAAAAAGATGTTTTTCATATATTCAGATCATTTTATTTACTAATATATTTTCCTCATTACTCTTAACATATCGTTTTTCATCTAAGGTCGAATTAAAATATGAAATATAATAGATAATTGACTATATTATAATTGACTAATACTATCACGTTGAGAACACAATAAATGGACTTTTTGATTTAATTTGAATTTTTCGTCATGTTTTCGTACACTGCTTCAGCCTTGCCTCTACTTCCGTTTTATTATCCGGATCGTCCATGGTATCCGCCAAACTATATCTTTCGAAAAACCAGCAAAGATGTCATTTAACAAAATCTGCACCACCTGAATCCCTTTTTTTTCTTTTCCCAGGGAGGGGTTTCCGGCGGAGAGTATACGGGGCTATAGGCCGGGTGGTTATAGGACCAGGGTGGGAAGCCCCGTACGGAGTTCAGGGAGAGCTGTGATTGTTGGGACCTCTTGGAGGCAATTGAGCCATGAGTGGAGACCGGTGAGCCATGAGAGGAGACCGGTGAGTTTGGTGAGCCTCGGGGTGACGGGGGTCCCTCATCCAGCTGTTTTCGAATCTGTCGTGGCAATGGTAGGCCTATCAAATTATGTGTTGTATCATCTCCAAGCTGGACGCAGATTTGCTCCCTATTTAACGTGTATGCTGCATAAGCTATATGGAGATAGTTACTCCATGCAAATACTCGATGCTTCTTAAATAGCAAATTTATTTGAGGGCGAGCTTGGGCTGCAGTTAGGCAATCTTCGTCCGTTTTCAGATTAAGTCTATCTATCTGTATCGGTGTGGCCCTCGCTATGGTTACATCTTTCCAGACGTCGCAAACTGAAACATAGGGTCAAAAATTCTGATTTAGATTAATCTTGTATTTACTTAATATGCATTTCCTGCAAAGAAGGATTGTCAATAGTGTGATCTAGTTTGCCTCGTTCGACCGCTATCATAATGCTTTCTGTCAAGTTTCTGTTTCAGCAAATAAATCAGACATGGGACATTATTTCCTAACTGTCCCAATTTTAAAAGTTTAAAGTGAAACTTTCGTCCCCAGCGCAAAACGGGTATTTTCAAATGGGCCTTGTACAATTCGCACCGAGATACCTGAGAAGTATCCCCCCACCACTGTGCACGGCGCGCTACCCTTCGCTTGCTTGTCTCGCCACGTATGAGTAGGTGGGTATACCTGAAGTATTGAAACTGGACAGTGTAAATAATTCTACTTTAATAAAACTCAATCATGGGGTATCTCGGCAATCAAATTAAACTCAAGTCTGTTTGGGGTCCAGGCGCGAATCAACATGGTGGCAAAACCAGCGCTCGCCCCCCCCCCAGGATTTTTTGACTTTTTTCTTTTTCACGGGAAAAAGGAGAAAAATTATACAAATATTAATATTTAAATGCTTGAAAAAGATTATTTATAATAATCTTCATTATTATTATTTAATTTCAAGTTATTACTTTTGTACTTTAGATTTTAAAATGCTTTATGTATCATTTTAAAATGATTAATTTTTAACGATTTAGTTTCATAAATCTAATTTTAGAATACTTCAATTTTAAACGAAGTTTGGAATTATTTAAATTTTAACTGTTCCATTAGCTTTGGATTCATTATTTTTAAATCTTTCAATTAGAAATTATATAATTTCCATTTTTAATAATAAAATATATTAAATAATAAAAATTTAATAATACAATTTTTTAATAATAAAATCTATCCAATCACTTTGAATGTCATTTGATACTAGATGATATTATACCTCTTAATAATTTTTGTCATCTTGAAAATTTCTGCAATTTCAATTTAAAATTATAATTTTGAATGCGCAGTTATGAAAATTTTAATTTTTGTAACCTTGAGACAAAAGTTATTCAGTTTCAAAAGTTTGAGTTCGCAAATATTTGTTTCGAAGTTTCTTAATTTTTAAATGCTCAATCAGAAACGTTACTAATTTTTTAATGCTTAGTTTGTTATGCTTGGTTTTTTAACCAGATAAAACTAATTTCAAATGTGCAGTTGTTAATGCTTTTTTAGAAAAACAAGCATTCTCTTTTGATATTAATTACAAAAACGTAGACGTTAAAACTGAAAAAAAATCAAAAACCCTTTAATTCTTGCAAATCCTATTAAAATTCCCTCAATCTTTTAAATTTCCTTTTTATACCCCTCGAAATGTTACAAAACTACTTCAAATCTTCACAATCCGTTAAAATCCAATAAAGTCCCTTGAAAAATCCATAAAAATCTATGTAATCGTATGATATTTCCTGAAATCCTGGAAAATTTATTGAAATACCTTGAGAGCTTTTAAAATCCCATAAAATCATTGAAATCTTTGTCAATATTAGCTGAATCGAGTTGAAACTCAACATTTTTCTTCACAATTAGCTGGAATAAAATATTAATTTTTGAATATTACCCCCATAAATCTGTTTTATAGGGTACCAAAAAAACCCCATAAGAGAAAAATGGATTTTGCGAGTTTTTGTCGCTAATTATGACTTTTTTGTGGGGTTTTTAATGCAAATTGTTTCTACTATATAAAATGCTAATACATACTGATAATTAGATATTTACATACATTGTTTTAATAATTTATTATTGTTTTTAGCAATTTTCTGTTAGAATGAAATTAGAAAGTCGCTGTTTTTTCAAAAAATGTCTACTTTTCGTCCAATTTTCAATTAGAGTGATGTAATACTTAATAAGCCTGCTCGGTGGGTTCCTGTCACCACTACGTAGCGCGTCCTCAGGTTGCGGATAGAGGAACGGCCCGTAAGGCTGAACAGCCCTTAAGGTTAACTGCGAATACAAGAATAAGCAGTCGCGGACAGCCGATAGGAATCAGTCGTGGGTGTGGTGAGCTCAGCACTGGTAGAAAATAGGTACACGACAACCATGGCTTGGGAGGACTCACCCATTCGTGTTCATACGCAATGGGTGGGTTCTGGTGGGCCGAGTTGCAGCGTGTATCCACCAAGAAACTCTACCCGAACCAAAACTAAAAATCTTGTAAGGGAAAAATCCTGCTGTCCCATTGGACACCGCAGCGATGACACTGCCCGCAAGGGATGTGTGGAATGATTCGCCTGCACAGGGCCAAAGGGGTATTGATGCCAGTAGGTGCCCTTGCCTTGCAGGGGGATGTTAGGAAACTGTAATGTGCCTGACGATAAGTTGACACGGTCCTTGTCAAAGTCGGAAAGCTCCCATACTTAGACCCAGAGAGGTATGGGGGTTATCACTTCTGGGACGGTGGACTCACCTACGATCGGAATAGGATCCTAACGTGCGGATTTCCACGAAATTACCATGGCTAACTTGCAACAACAAAAAACTACAGTAAAATATTGAAGGGCGGGAACTCTGAACGTGCGTAGTCTAAATACTGGCGGATTTAGCGAACTCATTTTGATAGCAAAGAAATACGATACTGACTGATAGCACTTCAAGAAACTTGCTGGCCGGGCGTTTACGCGTCAATTTCTAAGGATAACTATACTTTTCACTATGGGGGAGCTAAGGGGGGCACACTGGGGACCGGTTTTCTCATTAATAAACGAATTTCGCAAGCGGTTATCGACATGCAATTCATTAACGATCGGTAATCATACATTGTACTAAAGGGCAATTTCAGCAAACAGGTGTTAATCAACGTGCACTGCCCCACCGAGGACAAAGACGAAGACACTAAGGATCTTTTTTACGAAACAATCGAACAGGTTTTTGACAAGTTCTCAACCAGGGGGGTGACACGATTTTCGCTTTTGCATTAGAGGCGCGTGTCAGTTTTGTGAAGAGCGGCGAGTCGTGAAACATTGGCGCCACCTCTGCGACGCCCTGTCTACTCGTTGCCTGTTATTATTTTGCATATAAAAACTCGTAACATGTCATAACTTTATCGTCTATTTGCCGTATTTTATTCACTTACGAATAAATGTGTTATAAAAATGGGGGGCATCGATGTATAGCACTGAAATCTCGATCAGAGTACGACTCAAAAAGGAAGTTTTAGCTCCGGATGAAACGGTTATAGCAGTAAGTATTACGATTTGTTTACTCCGATGTCCTTTAACCTAAAATAATCGAATGGCTCTGACGGTTTCATGACTACATTGATTTTTAAATTTTGATATATTCTTCTTGTTGCCAAACTTTTAGATTATTGTGATAGTGTGTAAAATTATAGTTTAAATAGTTTTTATTTATTTTAAAAATATTTTAAGACCCTTACTATCCTTCAAGAAAAATGTAAAAGTAACATTCATGACAGTTTTGAATTATTGCCGATTTTCGACATTTATGTACAATTACATTAATTTATTAATAAATTCAAGTATTTAAGTAAATTATAATTGTAGCATAATGATTTTCTTGCAGTCAGAATAGTACAAGAAACCTAAATTAAAAGAAGGATAATTTTGCCAAAAAGAAAGTCGCGAAATTTTGTAAAACGTAGTTTTGCTCAATTCTATACAATAAATTATTATGCTCTGTCTGCATAATAATTGCTATACTTTTATCGTAGTATATTTGTAAATAATTATATTTATTTAAATAGATTAATCTGGCAGTTATTACTCCTACTGCCTTTACTCCATATTTAATTTATATCTCCATCTTTTAATTCAATTTTTAAATAAATACATAGATGCCTAAATGTACAGTAAAGTTAATAGCTTTAATACTGATAATCTTTGCAGCCGTTTCACGATCCATACAATATACTGAATATTAAAAATTATGATTTTTATAATTTCTTGTATATTTTTATTATAATGTAATAATACATTAAGATCATTCAAGTCATTAAAAATAGAAAAAAAAATTTATATTATCATTTCAGAACATTTAGTTTATTTGTTTTAAACGTTGAAGACGTAATCTTTATATTTTACCATATTTATTCTACTTGAAAATTGAAAACCGACATTTCCCGTGTATGTAAGGTCCATTTTTTAATCCTAGATATTTTTTTAATTCTAGAAACAGTTCATCCTTGCTTAATTCAAGCTCAAAGTTTTTAAATTATCCACATACGTCAAAAATATTACAAAAAGGGCGAAAAATACTAAATCTTCCATGATTCTAATCAGCTCTAATTCAAATGTAGGGCGTCGCGCTAGTGGCGCCAGTGTTTCATTTTCTGCCGTCCTTCACAAAACTGGCACAGCGCATTTGTATGGCGAGTCACCCCCCTGTTCTCAACGTATGACGCAAAAATAGTATTGGGAGATTTCAACGCGAAAATTGGAAAAGAACCGATGTATAGGCCTACAATAGGGACGGAAAGTTTACATGACGTCAGTAATGATAATGGGACTAGAGTAATAAACTTTGCAGCTTCAAAGAACCTCGTTGTCAAAAGCACATTTTTCAAGCATAAAAATATACATAAGGCCACCTCGACATCACCAGATGGTATCACTCACAATCAGATTGATCACGTTCTGATTGACAGAAGACGTCATACAAACATTCTCGATATAAGATCGTACAGGGGGGCGGATTTAAATTCAGACCACTTTCTCGTGATAGTAAAACTAAGATCTAGGCTAGCGTTAAGTAAGAAAACAAGCAGCATAGAGCCAACAGTTTGTTTCAATATAGATAAGTTTAAAACACCAACAGAAATATTAAATTATCAAGTTGAGATTTCTAATAGTTTCGACGTTCTCCAAGGACAGAGAGACGATAACGATAATTACGCGGGGGACTCGGAAACCCTGTGGAGCAATATGAAAAAGGCGATAAAGACAGCCGCGAAACTTACTATAGGTTTAAAGAATGTAACCAAAAGCAAACCATGGTTTGACGAAGAGTGCAAACTTTGGTTTGAAAAACCTCGGAAGGCCAAACTACAAATAGGCTTTATAGATCCAAGAAAAGGGAGTGGGAAAAGAAGAAAATACTAGCAAGAGAAACGCATAATAAACTAAATAATCCGCGTGAGATGTACAGGGGAATCAATTTTATAAGGAAAGGCTTCCAAAGTAGAACGGAAGTAATGAGGGACGAAAATGGCAATCTAGTAGCCGATGCGGCAGAGAGACTGAATTTATGGAAAAACTATTTCGATAAGCTATTAAATGTACGCGAAGCCCCCGTTGAAGGTAATCTCGGCGAAATCCACACTGCTGATCTATTAATTAACGATCCTACTGAACTAGAAATAGAAATGGCCATAAAGAAGTTGAAAAATAACAAAGCCGCGGGCATCGATGACCTACCGTCAGAACTGATAAAAAATGGAGGCCCTTGCCTCACAAGGCAAATTTGTAAATTAATACGCGCAGTTTGGGAAACAGAACGCATGCCGGAGGAATGGAATACCTCTATTATGATTCCTATCTTTAAAAAAGGCGATAAAACGAACTGTAACAATTATCGGGGAATTTCACTTGTGCCTTCATGTTATACGATCCTGTCCAATGTAATCTTAAGTAGACTAACTGCTTTTGCCGAGGAAATCATTGGGGATTACCAGTGTGGATTCCGCCGAAACCGATCAACAAGCGATCAAATGTTTACAATTAGACAACTGTTAGAAAAGAAATGGGAATTTAATGAAGTAGTGCATCAGCTATTTGTCGATTTCAAAAGAGCTTACGACTCTAGTATACGCGCACGAATGTGCTGGATCCTAGAGTTCTTGGGTGTACCAAGAAAATTAGTTAGACTTATCGAAATTTGCTTAAGCGGCAGTAGGGGTAGAATACGTACAAACGGAACTTTATCGGAAGAGTTTTCGATCCGCGATGGCCTGAAACAGGGCGATGTACTTTCGTGCGTCCTTTTCAACTTAGTTTTAGAATACGTGGTCAGACAAGTACAAGTGAATCCGACCGGTGCTACCCTCAATGGGATAATACAAATTCTTGGGTATGCGGATGATCTCGACTTACTAGGGGATGATAAAGAAACCGTAGCTAAAAACGCAGAAATCTTGATCACAAAAGCCAAAGATATTGGTTTGGAAGTTAGCGAATCAAAGACAAAACATATGACCGTCGTCAGATCCGAACAAAGTAATGTAGGCGGGGATCTTATGGCCGGAAATATGAAATTCGAAAGGCTTAACGAGTTTAAATACCTCGGGTCTATTATAACTAGCAAAAATAATATTAAAACGGAAATCAACGCGCGGCTGCACGCTGGCAATGGGTGCTATTATGCAGCAAACACACTACTAAAATCGCGATTGCTATCTAGAAACGTCAAAGTAAGAATTTACAAAACAATAATAATGCCAGTCGTTATGTACGGGTGTGAAACGTGGGCGCTGACGAAAGGAGAAGAGAATAGGTTTAGAGTTTTTGAAAATAAAGTACTTAGAAAAATCTATGTTCCAAAGAGGGACGAAGAGACTGTTGAATGGAGGAAACAGCATAATGATGAGCTGCACGCTCTCTACGGGTCAGCAAATATTAATAGAGTAATGAAAGCGCGTAAATTAAGATGGGCGGGGCATGTAGCAAGAATGGGCAATGAAAGAACAGTGGCGCAAGTTTTAAGAGGGAAACCGATTGGTAAGAGACCTCTAGGCAGACCGAGAAACAGATGGGAGAAAAATGTAAGGGATGATCTAAAAGAACTAGGACATGATTACTTAAACTGGATGGAGGATGCACAGGATAGAGATCCGTGGCGGTTTCGGGTAGAATTTGTAACTAATAAGATAAATTCTTAATCAAAAATGGAATACTTATGTTTTTAGTTAAAAAATAAATTTTCAATAAAATAGTTAAATTTTCAACCAAAGAGATAAATTTGGTAACAAAGTAGATCAACTAAGTATAGTTGAACTTTCAACCAAGAAGATTAATTTTCTACCAAAAAATACGAATTTTTTTACAAAATATCTCAATTTTCCACCAAATAGTTGAATTTCCAACCAATTAGTTTAATTTTCAAAAATATACTTTAGTTTGCAACAAAATATAGGAATTTTTAACTAAGGAAGACAAATTTTCACCAATAAAAGTAGTAGTTAAATTTTCAGTTAAAAAAATTAATTATTAACAACAAAAAAACGAGATTTCATAGAAATCGTTAAATTTTTAATTAAAATAAAGAATCTTCAATCAGAAAACTGATTTTTTTACAAAATGGTTTAAGTTTCAAGTAGTTAAATTTTCAAGTAAAAAGATACATTTTCAACTGAAAATGAAATACTTAAATTTTCAATTAAAAAAAATTAATTTTCACTGAAAAAAAAAGAATTTCCAACCAATGAAATGAATTTTGTATCAAAATAGTTGAATTTTCAATTTAAACACACGATTTTTCAACAAAACAGTTAAATTCTCAACCAAAAAATGACTTTTTTACAAAATTGTTGAATTTTCTACAAAGTAAATTAATTTTTCACCAAATAGTTGAATAATTGAACAGTATTTGGATTACCTTTCGAAATTACTGTGCATTAAGCGGATTACTCTATATTGCAAGTTAATTACTCGGATTCCCTACATTACTTCGAATTAACTAGATTACAATTGGATTACCATGGACTGTATGTGGATTTAAACGTTGAATTAGAAGTGGATTACATTTTCAGTTGAAAAAATTAATTAAAAAAAAAAAAAAGATTAAATTTGTGCCAAAAGAGATGAATTTTAAAAGGAAAAAGACGAATTTTCCACCAAAAAAGGCGAATTTTCAACCAAATGTAGAATTTTTAAGTAAAAAGATCAATTTTACACCACAAATTAAAAAGTTAAATTTTCAGTACAAAAATTAACTTTTGGCAAAAAAAGGCGAATTTTCAACAAATAAAAATTTTTCAGTGAAGAAAGAAAAAAAAAGTTCATTCAAATTGTTGAGCTTTCAAGCCAAAAGATGATTTTTCGTAAAACAGTTGAATTTTCAAACCGATAATATGAATTTCCAACATTTGTTTTTGTAACCAAAAAAGAGGAAATTTCAAACAAAGAAGATTTGTTTCCTACCAGCAAACACATATATTTTTAATTAAAAAAGAACAGTTTTCTGCCAAAAATGGAAAATGTACATTATCAGTTTAAAAAATTTATTTTAAACAAAAAAAACCTTCAACAAAAGAATTAAATTTTGAATTAAAAAAAAAAAAAGATTATTATTCAACGAAGAATGTAATAGTAGCTATTTCAACCAAAAACCATTGTAATTTCTAATAAAAAACCGTGGAGTTCAACCAAAAAAGACGAATTTTCAACCTAATTGTGAAATTTTCAACATAAAACAAATCAATTTTACACTAAAAATGGAAAAGTTGTATTTTCAGTAAAAAATGTAACATAAAAGGCGAATTTTTAACAACTAAAAATTTTTCAGTGAAGAACAAAAAAAGTTTATTCAAATGGTTGAAATTTTAAGCCAAAAGAAGAATTTTCGGTAAAACAGTTGAATTTTCAAACCGATAATATGAATTTTCCACCGTTGCATTTTTAGATCAATTTTGAACCAAAAATAAAAAATTTATATTTTCAGTTCAAAAAATTCATTTTAAACCAAAAAATAAAAAACTTTCAACAAAATAATTAAATTTTTAACTAATGAGATGAAACTTCAACCAACAAAATAATTTTTCAACATAGTAGTAACTTTTACCCAAGAAGTTGAATTATTAAATAATAAAGATAAATTCTAACAAATAATGTAATAGTAGATATTGTAACCAAAAAGTATTTTAATTTTCAATCATAAACCGTTGAATTCAACAAAAAAGATGACTTTTCAACAAAATAGTTGAATCCTCAACCGAATTTTGCCCCAAAAACATTAAAAACTATACATAAATCATAATATAATAATTTAATATTTACCAATAGAATTAACAATAACAGCTGAAGCGAAGACAAGAGTACCAAGAAACCTCATTTTTCATTTTTCTAACTACTACTCAGAAACTCGTGACCGTAGTGTAACTAATGAATTTTTTACCAGATAATGGATTATACATATATACTATTTCGGAAGATGTTTTGGAAGGGCGAATCTTACTTCTCTGTGATATTTGTATTTCATCAATCTGTTTTTTTTTTCGAATGGAGGCAAACAAATAGTGCTGATTTACAATGCACACTGGAATCTTGATATACTTGGTGGTAAATCATAGATACAGACAAAAACCAAGGTATTTTTTGTGAAGTAGTGGATCTCCAAGCGTACACAATCAGGACCGTATGAATCATTTCCAGTAGGAATACATACGATATTAAGGGTATGTGACACAGTCAAATACCTATATTACCGACCTCACTTTTTCAGTCTATTAAATTTTTTTTTTGAACCTAAAATCTTTTTTTGTAAATAGAATATCGGACTGAAACTTTGTAATATGTATCAGAAGACCATAAACTACGTTTATGTACTTTATTTGAGTAGAAATTTCGCTAAAAATTATTTTCAAAGAAATTAAAACTGCGACCATTTTTGTGCATATATTGTCTTTGTACCTTGAAATTTTTTGAACCTAAAAACTTTTTTTTTGAGTAAAATATCGGCCTCAAACTTTGAGAAATGCAAGAGCCGACAGTTAATTACGTTTATGTATGTCATTTGAGTATAAAAGATGCAAACAGAAAAATTCCAACTAAATGCCAACTCCGGTATTCGCGATGGCACGAAAATGCGAAGTCTGGCGGCCACTAATCGAGGCTCTATCAGCTGGCTCGTCTACATCTGAAATATGGGGTCCACGCTGTCAAAGATTGATGATGCGGTGTTCTTACAATAATATTTTATAAAAGTTGTGTCCAGCATGAAAGTTGAGTGAAATATGTTGTTTCAATGTTGAATCAAAGATATTAGTACCTAGATGCGGCAAGGGTCAGGAGTGGGGACGCCGAATATCTATATGTCACTACTTTCTAGCCTATATTGAGGTGCTGCCCTCTTCAACTTTTCATTGTTTCCATGGCATTTACAAAAGAATCTTAAAATTTTTTAAAATATCTTGAAATCCGTTGAAATTGCCTAAACTCAAATAAAATTCTTTAAAATCCTTTAAATTTTCTATAAATCTCTTAAAATCGTTTTACATATTTTGAAATCTCTTAAAACCTCTTAGAATTCTTTCAAATCTCTCGAAATATAATGAAATCTCTTGAAAATCTTTAAACTCTTTTGCAATCCCTTTAAAATCTTTAAAATCAAGTAAAATCCCATAAAATGGTTCAAATCCTTTAAATCTTCTGTAAATCTCTTAAAATGACTTAAAATATAATTCCATCAAGTCACTTAAAATCTGGTGAAATCCTTTAAAATCTCTTAAAATCCCTTAAAAATCCTGAAAGTCACTACAAATCTTTTAAAATCCCGGGCAACACTAGGTAAATTTCTGCTATTAAATAAATACAAATAAAATGGTTTTGGGAACTTTTCTCATATTCTTAATACAATAAACGTAAAAAAAAAGTTCATCAGACTGAACGTCTGAAACTTCAATCCAATGCTATGAACTATTCCCAAGGCGGCAGAGCTGAAAAAAATGGGACTAACGAAACAGATAAAAAATAATGAGTAAGAAGTGAAAAAGTGTGGAAAATTAAAATTCACGAATTATTTAATTTTCCATAACTCTTAAATTCTCAACATTTATATTCATTTAATTTCAAATCATTAATAAATTAGTGCGGCTGACCAAAAATACCCAAAAAATAAATACCATATACACAAATAGATGAAAAATAAAAATACCTAATTATAAAATTGAATAAAATTATTTTTATTTAAATAATTAGGTAAATTAATTATTTAATATATATATATATATATATATATATAAATATTGAATAATTAATTCATCTAATTATTGAAATTAAATTAATTTTAGGAAATTTTATAATTCGATAAATTTGGATATTGGAAATTTAAACGTTTGTCCATTTATAATTCGGTCCCATATTATTTTCGGCAATTACTTCCTCATAGAGGAAGCTTTGTAGTGGTGTCAAAATCCAGTTTCCAAAAAACGGTTTTTCTGAATATATTGCAAGGGGAATATATATAATTTGACGTCCTGAAAAATTGTCCAGTAGTGTGCATGTGTGAGTGTATATATGTCAAGCTTTTTAGGATCCTGCAATATCTGGTGAACGTGTACAGATAAATTGATAAAATTTGGCATACTTATTCCACTATACATATACCAAGTTGAATTTCTTACAAGGCTTTAACAAAATATTTTTAAAATAATTGAAAAATGTTAATTAATAGATTAAATCTTTCAAAACATCTTCTTTGGGACTAATAAAAAATACCGAAACAATAATTATATATACTGGATCTAAACAATTAAAAAAAATAGTTTCAAATAAATATTAATCTACTTTAATAAAAAAAATGTTGGTCGAACAAAATATTTTACACTGTTAAAAAAGCGGAGTTAAAATCAACTCCGAAGCATACCCTATAAAAGTCCCACTGTTTTGAGTAAACGGCAAGCGGAGTAGAAGAAGATGAGTTAAAATGTAACTCTTGGAAAAGAACTCCCTAACTGCACTGTCCGCAGTTATTTCAATCAACTCCGTCCTGACCCTATAGTTGTCCCACGACACCATCAGAAGTTGATTTTAAGGAGTAAATATCGCTAAAAAGGAACGCTGAATGGAGTATGTCGCGTCGGTGCGATTTGTTATTTAATATTTAGAAAAAATATTGAAAAAAAACGATAAAAAGAGTGATCTATGGCAACCAGACAAAGCGGGTGCATTTATGAAGAAAATGTTCAACGCAAGAGTTGTAGCATTTTATACTCCCGATCGATTGGTGACTTTGACCTTGTCTATGACCAGAACCTTTACCAGGACATTTTCTTCAAAAATGCATGCCAGTCGAGTCATCCTGCTGCACGTTGTTTGACGTTGCCCTGACCTTTCCAGGTCAAATTTTCGATTTGTCAAGGTCATATCTGGACGTAAAATTTTCCGCTCTCTCAGTTCCCGGGGTCAAAAATAGAGGGTCCCATTTAAAAAAATCAATTTGACCTTGAAATGACCGTGAAGGTCATGTTCAAGATCAAACTAAAGGTCACCATTGAATTCCTTGTTGAAAGTTCCTTCAAGAATGACCTTGACCGCCCTGAAAAATATCTCTCCTGGGGAATTTAGCCGTCCCGGGACTTTTTGGACACCCTGTATATATATATATATATATATATATATATATATATATGCAACGACCAAAACTTGCCTGGAGCGCCAACTACCAGTATGTGGCCCTACTAATCCCTTGCCGCATCTAGGTACGAATATCTTTGGTTGAATTATGCAAATATTGAAATCGTTATTGGCCTCGTTTAGTGGCCGCCAGACTTCGAATTTTCGTGCTCATCGCGAATACCGACCGAACTGGCAACCGTTGTTGACATTTAGTTGGAATTTTTTTTTTTGCATCTTTTATACTCAAATGACGTACATAAACGTAATTTACTGTCGGCTCTTGCATTTCTCAATGTATGAAGCCGATATTTTACACAAAAAAACAAAGTTTTTAGGTTCAAAAAATTCCAAGGTACAAAGACAATATGTACAAAAATGGTCGCAGTTTTAATTTCTTTGAAAATAATTTTTAGCGAAATTTCTACTCAAATAAAGTACATAAACGTAGTTTATGGTCTTCTGATACATATTATAAAGTTTCAGTCCGATATTCTACTTACAAAAAAAGATTTTAGGTTCTAACAAAAATGTAATAAACTGAAAAAGTGAGGTCGGTAATATAGGTATTTGACTGTGTCACATGCCCTTAAGCGAAATATGCGCAAAATATGCTACAGAACTGCTTCTTAAGATTCATTTCAAACGAGATCTTCAAATTTCGAAAAATAGTGTAGAATATTTTAAAGCAAAATGTTTCAATTTGGTAAGATTAAACAATAAAAAAAAATCGATTAAATTCAAGTAATATTGATAAAATTTGAAATGATTCAAAAAGAATTTTAAACTTTGAAAGATTTTAGAAAATGTAGATTTTTAAAGATTTCAAACGAAAATTTTAGAAGCTTTAAAAGAATTTTAAAAAGTTTCAAGAGAATAAACAAATTTTCTTAAAATCTCTGGGAAAATTTCGAAGATTTTAAAACAATTTATTTACATTTTTAATGATTTTTCAAAATTATAAGAAAAATTCGAGTCAGTTAGAAATATTTTAAAGAAATTAAGAGGTTTTGAATAGATTAAAAATATTTTTAAACTTATAAACATTTCCCAAAATTTATCAAATAGTTTTTGATTCCTTTCAGACTTCTAAAAGTCCTGAATATCTTTTAAAAAATTCATTTCTTTGGTTGAGAATTTGACTATTAGGTTGAAAATTCCTGTAACAATTTAAATCTTTTGTTGAAAATTCATGTATTATGTTAAAAATTAATTCCATTTTTAACTGAAAATTTATCTGTTTTAGGTGAAAGTTCAACTATTTTGTTGTAAATTCATCTTTTGGGTTGATAATTCATTTTTTTGCTTGCATTAATTCCATTTTTTGTGGAAAATTGATCTTTGTTGAAAAAAATTTAATCTTATTTGTTTAAAAATGAATTTTTTTATTAAAAATTCAACTATTCTGTTTCTGGTTCAAAGTTAATTTATTTTGTTAAAAGTTTAACTACGTTGTTGAAAATTGGTTCTTGTTTGGTTAAGATTTTTTTTTAACATTTCAACTATTCCATTTTTGGTTGAAAATTGATCCTTTTTAGTTGAAAAGTCATGTACTTTGTTGAAAATTTGTCTTTTTGCTTAGAATATTGATCTTTTTGGTTGGACATTCCACTACTTAGTTAACAATTCATTTTTTGGTTCAAGATTCATCATATTAGTTAAAAATTTCCTTGGTTGCAAATTGAACTATATTCTTGAAAAGTCGTTTTTTTGTTGTTAAAAATTAAATTTTTTTCAACTGTAAATATAATTATTCCATTTTTTTTAAACTTTGTTTGTAGTTGAAACTTCATTTGTTTGGTTGAAATGTCGTCTTTTCGGGTTGAAAATTAAATTCTTTTTCTAGAAAGTTCTTGTTTCTTTGGTTGAATATTGTACTGTTTTGTAGGAAATTGGTCTTTTTGGCTTGAAAATTCAACATCTTGGATGAGATTTTTTTTCCTGATTGACTGAAAAATCTTTCCTGGTTGAATATTCAACTATTTTGTTGTCAATTTTTCTTTCTTGTTTAAATATTAGTTTGTTTTGGTTAAGGATTGGAATAATTTGTTGAAAATTTGTATTTTTTTGTTTAATTCAACTCTTTTTGATTGACGCTGGTGTTAAATTTGTTACAGGTGTTTATTGTCTTTTTTACTGTACATTTTTTGATAACTTGAAAATTTTGGCTTCTGCAGAAGTGAAGATTTATAAAAAGTATATCGTTTACAAGGCTGTGAATAAATAATGTTTTGTCGTTCGAGAAAATGCCATTAAAGTAGAAAGTTTTACATATATTGTGCCAGAGATTAATAAAAAAATTCGAAATAATCTATTTTCTCAATAAGGCACGAGGAGAAAAAGTTTAAACTTCACTGCTTACAGAAGTATATTTTAGTTTTTAAGTCTTTTTATTGTCTGAATCAAATATGGTAAAATGTAAAATTACTAATTCGAGGAGTTGATATATTTCCTAATTCAATAATAGAAATCTAATTGCTTGGTAAAAAAAATATTTAGGTCTTTATACAGGCCTGGCCCAAAATGAAAAAATGGAAAACGTAAAAAATAGAAAAGTTTGATAAAATAACGTGATGGTTTAGCAGTATCATCTCTCTTGAAACAAGAAGAAGGTCATATTATGAAATTATAAACGTGTCGTAGCTTGTCTCCAATTTAAAATCATTGCCAGGTGATTGTTTGAACAAAGTTGAGAAAAATAAGAATTTCTTGCAATCTTAAAATTATAATGGTTTGGGTTATAAATTAATTATGCATATTTGGGGTCCTCATGGGCTCAATTTCAAAAGATTTCTGTTTTCGATTTAAAAAGTATTTTCGGTTGTATATTTTCCTGTTTTTCTATAGAAAATGACAATTACTTAGCAAAATTTAAAAAAAGATATGCCTTGAAAAAGCATCAACATGAATAAGTATGAACTTGAGTGGAAAACGTGAAAAATAGAAAAGTTTAGTAAAACGACGCGATGATGTTACAATTTTAACTCTATTGAAACAATCAGAAGGCCATATCGAGAATTTTTTAACGTGACCTAGTATGTAGCGCACTTGAAAAGAACAACATAAAGGCGCATTCACAAACCAACCGCTTGCAAAGTCGGGTTGGTAATTTCGCGATTTACAGAATATGTCAGTAAAGCAAACACAAATGATATTATTATTTATTATGCGTACAATTTTCGGAAAAAGCAAACTGTTTACCCTTCTAGAAATAATTAATTGAAAACAATTCAGAATGATAGGAAGAAATATGAATTGTTTCTATCAATCGTTCTCAATAGGACCAATCCGTACTAGGATTTTGAGATTATGAAGTGGCAATTTGATGGCAGCACTTTCGTCTCGCTGGAATTACTCGAAAACGTTTATTTACTTTTTTTCGAGGCAACACATTTTAAGCAATATGTTCATGAAAAAAATTAAATAAATATTTTGTAACAATTTCCGCGAGCTGAGAGAGTTGTCATCAACAAATTCGCCAATGAAGTGAAGTTTTTTCATCCAATTATTGATTTCATTGTCTATAATTTTGTATAAAAAAATGTAATTTATTAAATAAATTACTTAAAATATTTTAGGTAATTATTTTTTTTAAATGAAAATGTAACTATTATTCCAGTTGAATATTCCATAATTTTAGTTGAAAATTTATCTATTTTTTTTAACTTTCTTTTTTTTTGCCTATAAATTTATTTATTCAATTTTTGGTAGAAAAATTATCTTTTTTAGTTAGAAATTCGTCTTTTGGTAGAAATTCATCTTCTTGGTCCAAGATTCAATTATTCTAGTTAAAGATTCATCATTGCAGTAAAAAAATTCATCTGCCTGGTTTAAAATTCAACTATTTCAGTTAAATATTTAGACTTTTATTTGAAAATTCATCACTTCGTTTGTTTGGTTAAACATAAATTTCTTTAACTTAAAATATAATTATTTAAGTTTTGGTTGACAATTTATCTTTTTTAGTAAAAATTAATTTTTTTGTCTGAAAATTCAACTATTTTAGTTGAATATTCATTGTTTTAATTGAAAACTCTTATGTTTGGTTTAAAATTAATTTTTTTTTCACTAAAAACGTGTCTATTCCATTTTTGGTTGAAAATGATTCTTGTTTTAGTTCAAAATTCAACTATTTAAAAATTCATCTTTTTGGTCGAAAATTCAAGTGTTCCAGTTAAATATTCATAATTTTAGCTGAAAATTGATTTTTTATTTTGTTTAAAATTCAACTATTCAGTTGAAGATTTTTTGAAAATTCATTTATTTTGCACTTTTTTGTTCTGTTGTGTTAAAGGATGTTCAGAGTGAACGTCATGAATTAAAATAAATGTTTGCGTTTACGGCAAATATGAATATGTTACTTTTAGTTGACCGGGAAAATTGAAAAACTTGACCGGGAAAAACCGGGAAATAACCGGGAATTTGAAATTGAGCGCCGAATCGCCACCCTGAAGATGTATGTGCTTTGGGAAGGAAAAGCAGTTGTTGTGATGATTCCTGCATGTATTTAATACAATTTTGAACTATTGCACCTGTAAATATCACAATTTTTAATGTTTAAATTTAAAAATAGTTCAATCTGTAACAGTTTTTAAATAGTTCAATCTACGAGTCCATTTCTGTCAATTATCGTGTTTTTCACTGTATATGATTTTTTTGAAATTATCAAATGTGTAAATTAATTTTTTATGATAAATCATCAGTTTAGAATCAAAGAAATTAATTTTCAGATCACAAAATAGACTTTTAGAGTAAAAGGTAAATTAATTCTTTGATTTTACTCTTTACAAATGAATTATTGATTTTAAATTCAAAAGAAGGAAGACTTTTCTTCACAAATGTCAATTCTGAATAATTCATAATATTTTTTGTACTTTAAAATTATTAAACAGTAAT
This sequence comes from Andricus curvator, assembly GCA_932195095.1. NCBI lineage: Eukaryota > Metazoa > Arthropoda > Insecta > Hymenoptera > Cynipidae > Andricus > Andricus curvator. The sequence goes on from CAKNYM010049459.1 coordinate 112,950, forward strand.
TATAATAATAATATTATAATAATTATGTTGTAAAAAATTGATTTGCATATTTTATCATTTCAAATAAGCGCGCGATCAACATGCAGTGAGGCTGCTGGTGCGACGCATGCGCATTAAAACTTTAAAAAAATTCGTTTCTCTACAGTCCAATTGGTTATCTATTTTTATATTTTATGTTAAAATTATAAAGCAAAGGAAATATTGTTTTTGCAACGACCCTACAGCACTTCTAATAATATATATTTGTACTTTTAAAAAGTGACATGACGACAAGTTTCTTGCATATGAATAAGCCTTTATGTTTACAAGCTTGTTACATAAACTGCAAATTACATCTATCAAGTCATTATATCTATTTTAATTACGGTAATATTTTGTACCTTCATTGTCTTCATGAAGTTATGTCCAGCAGAGTTTGATTACATGTGTGCTTTCAGGTAAAAATTGTATTATTAATTAAACAAAATGTCGAAGTGGGCAAAGCGAAAAATAGGTTCTTTAGAAATAGGCTCATTTACAATTGGGATCCTTTAGCAAAGATATTATAAGACTAGATGCGGCACCGGGTATAGTTCGAGGAACTAATTGTAGACGGCGCTCCCGGCGAAAATTGCCCGATCCCCCCATGCCTCTCAACCCGCATATTGCGCCAACGAACTCCTTTGCCCTCGCTCTCTTCTCCCTCCGAACAAGTCCTTCGAATAGCCCATACTCAGTCGGTACATACTTGAGAATATAAAATAAAAATTTTATATCAAAGATTTTTTAAACTATTATTTTCAATTATTCGAATAAATTGCGCATTAAGGAAATGTGTAAAAGATAAGATGTACGCTTGAGATTAATTAAAATGTAATTATTTCGTAATGAATATTTTTAGCTGCTACATTAAATTAATAATTTGAGAAAATAAAAGACCCTGTGATCCTACTCTTCACCTTCTTACCTAAAAACCAGCTGTATAAAATGTGAACCCGAAAAACCGGGAAAGACATGTTTTTCATGATTTACTTCAAGATTGTTGCTGGTATTGGAAAATTATTTCAATAAAAGTTGTTCATCTCTATGAAGTACATATTTTTGGTTCTATCAATTTTTTTTCCTTTACTTATTAGAGGACTCTATGAAAAAAATGAAACACCTTTCTTAAACCCTTAAAACCCCTAATTGGATAGTTTTTCACTGTTATCACAAAAGTTCCACAAAAATTAATTTGAAGAAACAAATCAAATTAAAAGTTATTTCAATCCTTGGTCGGAAATTTTGCACAAGTACGAAAAAGTAGAACTACTCGTATTTTTCCCGGGCATTTTACGGTTCGCAAATAATTATTAAATTCTTTTTAATTCTTTGGAATTCTTTTGCTTAATTTCAATTTTAACTTCAATTTCTCACTTATAAAGTTCTAAAAAAAAACAAAAATACACATTTTTAAACATAGTTATACAACTGAGATATAATCGACTAGGATTATTCACAAAAATATATATCTTACAAGGGAGCGCCCGGTAGTGTGTTTTCTGTATGGATTAATAATTTTGGTAAATAAAGATCTTGGCTCCAAAGTAAAATTTGAAAATACCTAGGCCCAAATATTTGACTTATTATTTATTAAAATATTTATATATTCAATTCTCTGATAAACTTTTATTCAAGTATGCAAAGATGAACATTTTAAATGTTTTTTTTTAATGAAAAAACAGTTCGCTTTTTTGAACTTGTTTCGCAAACAAATTTATTTTCTATGAATGTTATTAATTTAATAAATTTGTTTAAATTTCGCAAACATATTCAAAATCAGAATATAAATGGAATCAAAATAATAAAAAATAAAATAATATAAAAATATGAATTATTGATGAATAAATTAATTAATTCATGCAAAAGATTTTTTTGGAAAAACGACAATATTTCGAAGAAGTGAGTCTTTCATTGAAAAAAGCATTAAAAATATTAATGTTTGCATAAATGAAAAAAATTATTAGAAGGGAATTGAATATATTGATATTTTTTCTAATACAAATATTTTAAAAACTGGAAAAAACTCCAAGCAGTGGGAATTCAGCCCCGAACCTTACGTCTAAAAACCAGGTGCGCTACCGCCTGGAATTTCGGACAAGTTGGAAGAGAATATTTCTCAAGTCTATAAATTGGCGACGAACGATGTCTCATGGTCCTGAAAACTTGAAAGGATGTTTTCTCAAAACTGGCTAAACATTGGGTCCTAGGACTTTCACAATTTTACTTTGGGGTCATGATAACATAAAAACCGTTTAAGAACATTCTTGTCAACGACACACCATTTTTTTTTGTAATATCATAATCGAAGCCTTAGTTGCTGAGATGCACCCTATAAGGTTTATAGTTCCTACTGCTTTTGATTTTTTTGGGATTCTTTGAATACTTTGAATTACTTATAATCTGTTTGGATTTCTTTGAAGTTTTGAATTCTGATAAAGATAAAAATTGTATGTGGTTAACAACCCTCGAATATTTAATGTTTAGTTTTTTAATTAAATTCTAATTAAATTAAAATTTCTTATTCTTGTAAATTTTCTATTTAATATAATTTCTATTTTAATATAGTTCAAGATTTTTTTTTGAAAAATCTGTCGTTTCTTCTTATATCTTATAGATTTTTCTATTAAAGAATAAATCTCATTCAAGATTCATTGCTTAAAACTAAGTAAGACTTAACGTTTTTATTTTCAATTAAATAAGACTCTAATACTTTCAGTAGAAATAGACTTGTAGAAATAAAACCACTCCATTTTCATTGAAAGTATCAGACTCATATTTAATTGAAAATAAAAGTTTTAGATCTTACTTATTTTTAAACAATGAAACTTGCATAAGATTTATTCTTTAATAGAAAAATCTACACGATATTAGAAGGACAAACGTCGGTTCTTTCAAATAACATACTGAACTATATTAAAATAGAAATTATATTAAATAGAAAATTGAGAAGAATACAAATTAAAATTGAAATCTGCAGAACAATTTAGCGATATATTAGTGACAGAATATTGGGGAAATTTAAACCATTGTTGTGTGTACTGAAATTTCTGTACCAATAACTGAACTTTTTGGGAATCGATAGACATATGTACAGCAAAGATATATAATATCTTTGCATACACTTTGATTATTCATGCTAAAAAAATGTTTAAAAAATTTCTTGTTTGCAGAGTTTTTAAATTTTCTGAAGTTAAAACTTTTTTACATACCTAGAGGTCAAAAAAGTATCTATTTTTTCGGATTTTAAACAGTTATTTTTTAAGAGATAATTCCTATTTAATTCACCCTCGTTTTCCAGTGACCAAAATGCACCAGGAAAAAAAATCGCCAAAACCCAGGAATCAAAATTGGATATACAGTGAATTTTTTAATTTTTGTATTTAATGAGATAAGATAAATAAGAATTTTTGGTTTAAAAATGCTTGTATAATAAATTTAAAAAAAATAATAAATATAGCAGGAAAATCGACAAGATCCAGGATCGAAATTAGAATTGCAGCAAATTTTCAAAATTCGGGATTTGGTATTTAATGCCAAATTGTATGTAATTGTCAATTTTTTCTCTAGTGTATTTTCATACTTAAAAATTCCACGCATGCTTGAAAACATTTTAAAACCACAAGTGAAGAAAATAATTCTATGAAATAGCAAATTCCAAATTCTGAAAATTTGCTGTACTTGTAGGGACGACATTAAAATCCCCAAAAATAAAATTCTTGACACTGTAAAATTCCCGTATAATAACATTCCAAAAACGATAAAATTTCCGAATTGGAAAATTCCCGAAGAGTTTATAATATTACCGAATTTGAAAATTCCCGACATAAATTTCCTGATTATAAAATATCCGAACTAAAATATTCCTTAATAATAAAATTGTAGAATTTTAATAATTAAAAAAATTGTTTCATAATAAATATTATTCATTTATTAAAAATACCATAATAAAATATTTTTCTATCAAAGAAATTTCTGTTTAATATTTAGATTTTTATTGAATTATTGTTTGAAGTTAAAATAAAAATCGTATAAACAAATTATTGTAAAAACACGTTCGCCTCAAACAGAAAAAAAAGTCTCTCCGTAAAATTTCTTCGAACCTAATAATATTTTCCAAACAAACTTTGCAGGAGTCAAATCAGCACTAATTTATCTCGAAGTTTTTTTTAAAATTAACAATTCGATTTTTGAGAACATTTTTGTTGTCATTTAAAAAAATACTATGTACATTTTCAACCAAAAATTTTCATCCAGATATATATATATTTTTTCAATTATTGTCATTTTGAATTTAAAAAAATTTTTAATTTAATTATTTTAATTTCAAAAAATATTTGTCAAAGAAAAGTTTTTTCAGCCCTGATTTATCTCGAAATTTCGTCTTAGTTTTTCTTTTTGAATTAAAAATTCGATTTTTGAGAGCGTTTTTTGTAATTTGTTTGAAAGACTATGCAAAAAACCTGTCTCAAGCTTCAGATTTGCAAAAATTCTGTACATTCTTAAATGCACTCAAATTTCGGTTCAGACCATTAATGAAAATGAAACTTCAAATTGCAAAAAATTATAATTTAAAAAATCGTATCTATCATTTATAGAAACATGAACGTATTAGAAATTATAATAATATTTAAGAAAAATATAAACATAATTATCTTTTTGAGGGTATTACTCTCAAAATTCAATTTATTTATTAAAATCATATCAGTGCTTCTGTCATTATTAATTTTTAATTATTTATTCCAAATATGTAATTTCGGTGTGCCTAGACATTGAACTAATAATTATTATATTCGGAAGTGCGGTGTTTTGTTTATGAAGCGATACACGTCAAACTTTTCTAACCTTAAAAAATCTTTCAACTGCTTTACCGTCATATTTTACGAAGAATGAGAAAACCAGCTCTCGACTTCGTAGTACTTCGACCGGGCAGCACCTCGATATGGCAGAAAATGTGATGTCCTATATATATAGTTCCCCCACTCTGACACCCCGTGCCGTATCTAGGCTTATAATATCTTTGCCTTTAGAACCCCAACTGAGGTATCATTTAGAGCTCATTTATCGTTTTGGGTTCCTTTTCAGCAAGTGGGGTTCATTTTTGTTGCAGCTCCTTTGGAACCAAAAATGGGTTCTAATGGAAACCCCAGTTTTTTCTGTGATAAAAAGCAGATATCATGTATTTGATAAACAATGTGAAAAAGGCGATAAGGACGATAAAATTACTATTATGTAGTTTAAAAAAGTTTGAAAATAAACGATTTTCAGAGTTTTCGAACAATTTTGGAAGGAATTATCATAAAACAATTCTTCGAAAAGTGCGTAAACGTGTTTTGTAACTTTTATTATTCTGCGTGCTAATTAATATTTGTTTTATTATTAATTTTTTCGTACACTTCTAATCTGGACAAAAAAGCTAATTAAGCTCGTAAGCTAATTTAAATCCTTTATTAAAACAAAGATTATTTTTAAAACATGGTGGAAATTTAAATATCTCTCATTTACGTCCACCTCTATAGAAATGACGATTTTTTTCTAAGAAACTAAAAAGTAGATGTATTTATTTAGCGCCTAGTACCTAAAAAAGTAAAATATAAATGCTGTAAGAAAATTTCCCGTGGAGAAATTGCCCAATTTGATCCTGATTCCCGACGTGGCCCCGATCGGGTTAGCTCAATGCGACCCTGATTATGGCTACTGTTGTGGTCCTGGCCGGGGCCACATTGGGCTAACCTCTGTAAATCAGGGTTAGTTTAAAAATTAGAAATAAATTAATTTAAAATTACTCCCAGTCCTAATTAGTGAATATTCAACTAATTTTCAGTTCAGTGACTAATCTAAAGTTAATTAGTTAAATTTAACTTCTCATGAGCAAAGAATATAAGAAACGAGGAAAAGCTAAAAAAAAACTTAAATTCATTTCAACAAAATGTCTAAAAATGTGTGCTTACGGACGCATTAAATTAGTTAATGAATATACAATTATCAAGTTAGTATTAATTATTGTAGGTATTTTTTAAATCTGTTTGGAGTTTATAATTATTTAGATTTGAATTTGCCGCGCTAATCTCGAATGTATTCGATTAGTCTACCGTTCGATTATTTGGCAACGAACGGACGGAAGGAAGACAACTTTGTAAATGTGACGAACAGTAAACAGATCAACCGGTTAAGTCATGTGGATGAATCGCTTTAAATAATTCTCAATGCACCTCGTTAATCATTTACGCAAAGTTTTTGGACCGGGGTGAGGTGTTCATATCAAACTAGAATTATCCACTAGAATTATCCAGCTCTCTAAGATTTTCGACAGTGAACTTCGAGAAAGCGTCGACATTTTGAAGATCATTTATTGTTCGTCTTTGCGTGAAAATGTTAAATAGATTGAGAATTGGGATCCAGAATTGGGCCAATTGTGCAAAAAGATCCCACTCTTCTTTTTAGTATGCTATGAAGGTACGTATAGACTTAATTCTGTAACTTTTTGGCATTATAACCTCACTTTTTTATTCTTTGCTCCACGTGCCAAAAAACTTTTCAATCAAATGGTCGAATTTTCAAACAGAAAAGATTAAAGTTCAACCAAATATTAGAATTTTCAAGAAGAAAAACAAATTTTTTAGAAAGGTGTTGATTTTTTATCAAAAAAGTTCATTTACAACCAAAAAGCTAACTTTTCTACCATGAAAGCACAATTTTTTAATAAGAGGGTAAATTTATTAAGCTAAAAAGTCTAATATTTTAGAAAACAGTGACTTTAAAAGAATAAATTTTTAACAAAAAAGATAATTTTCAATAAAAACGATTAATTTTCAACAAGCTAGTTGAATTATCAATGAAAAAGTTGAACTGTCAAAAAACAAGAATAAATTTCTACCCAGAAAGACGACTTTTTAACAAAATAGATGAATTTTCTACCAAATCGTTGAATTTTCAACCAATAAGTTGAATTTTCAACAAACAAGATTAATTTTCTACCCAAAAAGACGACTTTTCAACCAAACTCTTAAATTTTCTACCAAATAATGGAATTTTTATCTCATAAAATATACATGATAAAGTTTCAACGGAAAATGGAATAGTTAAATTTTCAGATAAAATTCTGATAAAAAATTAACTTCAAGCAAAAATACCAATTTTCAACAAAATTGTTAATTTCTAACCAAAAAGGATAAATTTTCTACCATGAAGATTAATGTTCTATCAAAAATGATGAATTTTCAACAAAATACATGAATCTAACGACAAGTTTCAGAATATTTTTCAAAATATTTATAAAAAATTTATTGTTCAATATCAATACGTTACAAGGATAGTTGATGCGACAGATAAAAAAGACTTTTAAACTCTCTGTAAAATTAACGATAATTGTTTTCAAATATTTAACTAATAAAGTTTAATATTCTTAATCAATTGTATACTTTTTTATTAAATAAATTATATTTTAATATTATTTTTATAAATAAAAATTAGAAGGGGCCTGGTCAGGGCCAGATCGGGCCTTCCTTATGGATACCCCAGTCAGGCCCTGATCGGATTAGGCGTTTCATTTCGAGTCTGGCCCTAACTGGCATACCCGATTGGGGCCAGATTTTGCCAGATCTGGTCCCGACCAGGGCCACCCTGACATTTCTACACGGGATTTAGCGGAAAATGTGTGTAATTTTTTATTTTTTACACAACTTCAGACCGATGCACTTTTTGAATTTTATTCTGTTAACTGTTTGATATTAAAATAGCACGTATCAGATCGGTTTTGAATATATATTTTCAGAGAATATTATTTTTTAATTTTAGTAAAAAAACCATTGAAATTGATTCATTTCATAAATGTGTATATTATACGTACATACAAAAATAATTGTTTAAACAAATAGTAATGCTAGATAGTCACGTTTTTTTTCTCTAAAATGTTCCACTTTTTGTTAACTTCATTAAGTGAGGTAATAATTAATGCAAGGTAACAAATATAATTGTTTAAACAATTTATTATTCACAACATGCATCGCTCAGATGAGGATTTAATTTTCAGGGAATTTTTGATAAATTGAATTTGAAGTTAATTTTATTATTCTAATGAAAATTCAACAATTTTGTTAAAAAGTTATTAATTTGGTTGAGGATTCAACTTTTTTTGGTGTAAATTCGTCTTGTTGGTAGAATATTCATTTTTACAGATTCTTTGTTAACCTTCATTTGTTACTAGGTGCAATGTCAGATTCTATTTGATATGGAATATAAAAGAATGTGACGTAACATTTTCTAACAATTGAAGGTTAACGACTAATCTCAGACTTTTGGCTCCCAAAAATGTCTATTGCAAGAGTAAATATTTTTTATGAATACCTAGCAGTTACATAATATTTATTTGTGCTCTTGATTCAGACTTGAAGAGTGGGATTAACTGTTGATTTTATGATTTTTTGAAATTTTTAGGTACAAATTTCTAGATTTGGCAAAGAGTTGAGAACAAGATTTTATAACGTTCATTTAGCTAAGCAAAACCTTTTACTTCGAAACTAAATATTTTTTGACTTGCTCATTGAAATGGTTTCAACGTAGGCTGATTTTATGCGAAATTTTCTAATCTTTCAATTGATTTTACTTACAAAGTCGTAGATTCAATTTTTTTGTTAGAAAAATAATCTTTTGTCTTGAAAATTCATTTTTTTGGTTGCAGATTCATAATTTTAGTTGAAAATTCATTTCCTTAACTGAAAATCTAAATGTTGCATTTTTCGTGGAAAATTTATCTTTTTTGATATAAATGTAATATTATTTGTTCAAAAATGAATTTTTTTCACTGAAAATTCAATTGTTCTATTTCTGGTTGAAAATTCATTTATTTTGTTAAAAATTTAACTACTAGTTTCTTGAAAATTCGTTCTTTTTAGGCTGCATTTTTTTAAATTTCTTAACTATTCGATTTTTTGTTGAAAATTGATCCTTTTTAGTTGAAAATTTATGTATTTTGTTGAAAATTTGTCTTTTTGCGTACAATATTGATCTTTTTTGTTGTAAATTCTACTAATTAGTTAAAAATTCATTTTTTTGGTTCAAGATTCATCATTTTAGTCAAAAACTTCGTTGGTTAAAAATTGAACTGTTTTGTTGAAAATTCGTTTTTTTAGATAAAAATTAAATTTTTTAGCTGAAAATGTAACCATTCCATTTTTTCTTGAAAATTTATTTGTATGTAGTTGAAAATTCATTTTTTTTATTGAAAATTCTTTTTTCTTGAATTGAAAAATGAACTTTTTGGTTAAAAATTCATATTTTCGGGTTGAAAGCTCAACTGTTTTGCAGGAAATTTGTCTTTTTGGCTTAAAAATTCAACATTTTGGATGAGATTGTTTTTCTGTATTGACTGAAAAATCTTTCTTGGTTGAAAATTCAACTCTTTTGTTGCAAATTTCTCTTCATGCATTGAAAATTAATTTGTTTGTTTTGCATGAGGATCCAAATAATTTCTTAGAAATTTGTATTTTTTGGTTTAATTCAACTGTTTTTGATTGAAATTTACAATATATTTTTCTGTGAACATATCAACTATTGCACAGAAAAATGACGGTGTTAAATTTGTTGCACTCTTGAACATGAGTACACGTCCAGAGAAAATTCATCATATTGATACCATTTTGAATTTGAAATACAAATTTCAAAAAAAAAAAAAGTGACAATTCAAATCTGCTTGAACAATTCAAAGGTTTTGTTTTTGTTTTTTTACTATAGTCTTAAAAACCGCATACCATTGCGAAAGTACATTTTTTGATAACTTAAAAATTGTTTCTTGTAGGGGAGTGTAGCCGAAGATTAATAAAAAATTTTTGTTAAATAATATATTTTCCTAATAAGACACGAGTATATTTTAGTTTTAAGCCTTTTTTTCTCTCCGAATAAAAATTTGTAGGATTTAACTAATTGTTAGTGAAATTTTACAGATTCGATTAGCGAAAAATGAGCGTATTTTAGGATGACCTAAAATGAAAAAACGGGAAAACAGAAAAGTTTAATAAAATAACGCGATTGTGTAGCTTTCTCATCTCTCTTGAATCAACATTACAAGGTCTTATTGTGAAAATCTAAATGTGACGTAACCTGTCTCCAATTTAAAAACCTTGCCTTCTGATTGTTTAAACAAAGTTAAGAAAAATAAGAATTTTTTTATATACAGTGGATCAATGGGCTATAAATGAATTAGGCATTCATTGTTAATGAACAATGCAATTGTTTAAAAAATTGTTCAAACAGAAATTGACCAGAATTTCGAAAAAAATAACCAAGATATTCTTAATTAGAAGACTTTTTTAAACTTTAAATCTCAAACAACAACAAAAAAACGAATTTTCAGCATATATTTGAATTTTCAACCAAAGAGAGGAAATTTTGACTAAAATGATGATTCTTCCACAAAAAATGGATTTTTAACAAAGTATTTCAACTTTCAAAGAAGTAGTTGAATTTTCAAAGAAAAAAGATGAATTCTCCACTAAAATGATAAATCTTCAAGAACAAATAAATTAATATCTTAACAAAAGAGTTCATCATTTAACCAAGTAGGTACATTTTCAACAGGAAAGATGAATTTTTAACCCTGAAGATTAATATTCAACCAAAAAAGAATTTTCATCAAAATACATAAAGTTTTAACCAAACAGATGAATTTTCAACTAGTAAAGATAATTTTTTAAATAAAAATATCAATTTTTGAACCAAGAATGGAATTCAACTATTTAATTATTTTTCCGAAATTTAACTATTTTGTTGAAAATTATTATTTTTTTGTTTAGAATTAATTTTTTTAACTGAAAATTTACCTATTCCATGTTTGGTTGAAAATTTATCTTCAATTGAAAATTCAACTATTTGGTTAAAAATGTCTGTATTTTATTCAAAATTTGTCTTTTGTCGTAGAATATTAATTTTCTTGGTGACTAATTCATCTTTTTGGTTAAAAATTCATTTCACTGGTTGAGAATTTAAATATTACGTTAACTTTGACTGAAAAATTTTTTTTTTTTGTAATCGAAAATTTATTTTTTTAACTGAAAATTAATTTGTTCCATTTTTTTGTTGAAAATTGATCCGTTTTGAGAGAAGTTTAATCTTCTCGGCTGAAAATTCATCTGGATCTTTGGAAATTTAATTATTTGATTGAACATTTAATTTATTAGGTTAAAAATAAATTATTTACTGACAATTTAACTATTCTATTTCAAGTTGAAAATTTTACTATTTTGTGGAAAATCGTTTTTTTCAGTTCACCTTTTATTTTTATAAATTAAAATTTAACTCTTCTATTATTGGTTGAAAATGTATATTTTTTAATTTAAAATTCATGTATTTTGTTGAAAGTTTGCCTTTTTTGGTAGAAAAATAATCTTTAGGATTGAAAATTCAACTATTCGTTTGAAAATTTATCAAATTTTGTAGAGAATTTTTTTTATTTTGTTTTGAAAATTAATTTTTTTACCCATTATATTTTTTGTTACAAGTTTTTCTTCTAGTTGAAAATTCATGTATTTTGTTGAAAATTGGTCTTTCTGCGTGAAAAATTCCACTATTTAGTAGAAAATTAATCTTTTTGGTTGAAGATAAATCATTTCAGACAAAAATTAATATCTTCGCTTCAAAGTTCAATTATTTTGTTAAAAAATCATTTTTTTTTCGTTAAAAATTAAATTTTTTTAGTGAGAATTTTTGTCACTAAAAATTTCATTTTTGATTGAAAATGTATCGTTTTTAGTTAAAAATTAATTTGCTTTGTTGAAAACTTGCCTTTTTGGCTTAAGAATTAAACGTTTTGGATGAGATTTTTTTTCTTTATCGACTGAAAAATCTTTCTTGGTTAAAAACTATTTTGTTGAAAATTTCTCCTTTTGGTTTGAAAATTAGTCTGTTTTGGTTGAGGATTTAACTAATTTGTTGAAAATTTGTATTTATTGTTTGAATTCAACTGTTTTTGATTGAAAATTAAAATATTTTTTACTGAACATATCAACTATTATATTTTTTGTTGAGAATTAATTTTTTTGTCAAAGATTCATCACTTCGGTTGCAAATTTAACTATTTTGTTCGAAATTCCTGTTTTTTTATAGGTGGAAAATTAACTGTTTTAACTGACAATTGAATTCTTCCATTTTTGGTTCAAAATTTACCTTTTGGAGATAGAAACTCAACTATTTGGTAGAAAATTCATGTATTTTATGTATGTCTAACCTAATCTGTGGATGACAACTTATAAAATTCTTTATGACTTTTGTCACTAAAAGTGTATAAAATGAATTTAGAGACATTTCTTTGAATGAACATTATTGATCTCTTAGGTGTAAGGTTTTTTTATACCTGAAAGAAAATGTAGAACGGTCAGGGAAAATGAAAAATTGGCCAGAGAAAAGTCAGGGAATTTTGAAATTGGGGTTTTGTAGCAATCCTGTATAAGTTTCTAACAGTAACAGATTCAAAAATTCCTCTCAAATTCTCGATAACAAAAAAATCTGTTAATTTACGTAAATTTCTCATATCATAGGCATATAAAGAATTCAAATCTATCAGAATTTCAGTTTCCTATATATGATTTTTTATCAAGATTTAATATTTGTCGTGCAGAATATTCGAAAGCAATCAACAGTTGATAAATACAGTGTACTAAAATAAAACTGTATAAATTCATTTTAATTTTGTAAGCAACAATAATAATAAATAAAGTAAAATAATTTTTGTAATTCTGTATTCATTCAGATGCTCTTATATACGAGAATCTACATTCATATTTCTGTTAAGATACATTTGTCTTTTTTTTAACTTTTTTTTTTTTTCATTTTAACTCTTCTTTTGTTTTAATTGTAACTTTCTTAAATTCGATTTTTTTTTAATTCACTTAAACCATTTGAGAAATTAACATATATGGATATGTCATGTTTTGTTCGCTTAGTTGTAGATGAATCAATAGGGCAAGAAATAAAAGCAGATGTTTTTTATATATTCAGATCATTTTATTGAATAGTATATTTTCCTCATTACACTTAACATATCGTTTTTCATCTAAATTCGAATTAAAATATGAAATATAATAGACAATTGACTACATTATAATTGACTAATACTATTACGTTGAGAAACACAATAAATGGACTTTTTGATGTAATTTGAATTTTTTGTAATTTTTTCGTGCACAGCTTCAGCCTTGCTTCTATTTCCGTTTTATTATCCGGATCGTCCATGGTATCCGCCAAACGATATCTTTCGAAAAATCAGCAAAGATGTCATTTAACTAAAAAACTGCAACACCCAAATCCACTTTTTTTCTGTTCCCAGGGAGGAGTGCCCGGGGGGGTGTGCATGCCGGCCCAAGGTGCGGGGCCCCGGGCGGAGGCTACGGATTGCCGGGATTGATAGGACTGTGTGGAGACCGGTGTGTCATGAACGGAGTCCGGTGACCTTGGGAAGTTTCGGAGGGGCGGGCGTTCCGCATTCAGCTGCTTTAGAAGCTTCCGTGGCAATGGTTGGCCTATCAATTTATGTGATGTACCATCTCCCATCTGTTCGCATCGGTTCCCGTTTAACGTATATGCTGCATGAATTATGTGATTATGGTCACTCCATGCAAATATAAGTTTGTTCTTAAATAGCAAATATATGCCAGGATGGGCTGCAATTTCACAAGCTTGGTCCGTTTTTATATCAAAAACATTCATAATAAACTGTGTATCCGCCTTTATTGTGACATCTCTCCAGATGTCGCAAACTGAAACATAGGGATAAAAATTCGAATTTAGACAAATCTTGTATTTATTTAATATGCATATTATGCAAAGGAGGATTTTCAATAAGGTGATCTTGTTTACCCCGTTCGACCGCAATCGTAAGGCTTCATATAAAGTTTCTGTTTCAGAAAATAAATCAGACATGGGACATTATTTCTTAACTGTCCCAATTTTAAAAGTTTAAAGTGAAACTTTCATGCCCAGCGCAAAACGGGTATTTTCAAATCGGGGTTGTTTAATTCGCACCGAGATACCAGAGAAATAAACCCCCACCACTGCGCACGGCGCATTACCCCTCAATTGCTTGTCTCGCCTCGTATTGGTGGGCGGGTATACTTGAAGTATTGAAACTGGAAAGTGTAAATAATTCTACTATAATAAAACTTAGCAGCAAGGCGAGTGGGCGAGTGAAGGCGAGGGCCGCGAGTACAGCGCCAGCGAAGCTCGACGCGCGCATCTCCCTCCACCGATTTTCTACCCTTTCCGCGCGACTCCCAAGCAACGCCCACGTAGCCTCCCCGTTAAAAGGGCGCACATCGCCCCAGAACGTCAGTTGTTTGGTAACCAGCCCATCGAACGATCCATCGCCGTCACTCTCACAGGGTGGATTACTGGTTTCACCACGTTTAACCTCCGAACATAAACTGTACATTATGGCAAGCAAAAAGATTAAATAAAGGAAATCAAACGAAACGTATAATTTTGGTTACTCCCCCCCCCCCCCTCCGCTAACGGGCTAGCTGGAATATCAGCCTGCCCGTTTCCGCTGAAACAGTTGGCGTACCAGCCCTTTTAGCCGACTCACTGACTAACTTCATCACTTTCCCGCCTACTAACGAATTGAACCTCCGCTAACCAAGTTCTTTTCAGGAGAAAAAACAATCAAAATCCAAAACGCCCGCTCAACTAAGACGCCCCAACTTGGGGCACAAAGTACAACTACTCGTACATCACTCCCTCCTCTGGTATTCTCCGGATCCACGCTTGTTTGCTCTATCTCTTTCTATCCTAAAAGATATCCACCATACATCCCTCCTCTACAAACTTGGCAACATTCCCTCTCACTCCCACTTATGGTTCCCCTACCTCTCATATCCCTTTTTAATCTCATGAGATAACTCCTTCTCATTCTTTCTTATGGGATAGACATCCTTTATCCTCGATGATTACCCTCCTTACTTCTACCAACAAATACCACCCATAAATAAGGAGCTTATCAAATTTTTAACAGCATTCTTGAATTTTCAACAACATACATGAACTTTTAACCAAATAGTTCAATTATTCATACAAGGAGATTAATTTTCTGTGAAAAACACCAATTTTCAACAAAATACATAAATTTTCAATCAAATAGTTGAATTATTATATTTTTCTGTTGAAGTTTTATGTTTATTATTTTTATCTTTAGCATTTCATAGTGTCAGATGGAATTTCAATTAATTCAAATCAAATTAATTTTCAACCAAAGAGATGAATTCTCAACTAAAATGAAGAATTTTCAAACCATTTGGTTGATTTTTCAAATCAAAAACCTGGATATTTAACCACTAAGATAATTTTTTTATCAAATAAGAATTAGTTATGTTTTGAATTAAAAAAAATAATTTTCAACAAAATAGTTGAATTTTTTACCCAAAGAGATATATTTTTCAAAACATACATAAGGTTTCAAGCAAATAGTTGAATTTAAAAAAAAACTACTCCAGTTTTCAACAAAAAATATGAATTTTCTAGCGAGAAACTTAATTTTATATGAATGAATGAAATTAAAAGAAAATACAGGAATTTTAAACTAAGAAAGACACATTTTTCACCAATAAAAGGACTAGTTAAATTTTCAGTACAAATAATTATTCATTACCAACAAAAAAAAATGTCTAAGAAAATAGTTAAAATTTTCACTAAAATCAAAAATATTTAACTAGGAAACTGCATTTTTACGAATTATTACGAATTATTCAATCAAGTAGTTGAATTCTCAACTAAAAAGGATACATTTTCAACTGAAAATGGAATAGTTAAATTTTCAATAAAAAAAATTGATTTTCACCGAAAAATACGAATTTTCAACAAGACAGTTAAATTTCCAACCAAAGAAATAAATTTTCTACCAAAATATTCGAATTTCTATCAAAAAACACGATTTTTCAGCAAAAGAGTTGAATTTTCAACCAAAAAATGAGTTTTTTTACATAATCGTTGAATTCCCTACAAAGTAAATTAATTTTCCACCAGACAGTTGAATAGTTGAAAAGTATTTGGACCATAGGTGGATAAAAATGGACTGGAAGTGGATTACGCTGAATTAGAAGTGAATTAGCCGGATTACAGTGGTTTACTCGCATTACACTGGATTACTCGCATTACACCGGATTGCCAGTTCGGACAACCGAGCGGTCCAGCGGATTACCAGAGTTGTTTGACCCTCGGTCCGATGTTATCGAAGAGGGATCCCCTGATACCTAGAATTGGCATTACATTGGCACCTATTTTATACGGATTTGTTCTTAAAATAAGTGAAAAATTCTAAATATAGGAATATTTTTCTTCAGTGAACTTGTTTTTATTTTTTTTACGTTTCATTCTTCGATAACATTCGTCTATTGATATATACATCCGTAAATAAATTTATATACGTTAAGTAACCACGGAATTCTAGATCAATCTAAAAATCTCTACCCCCTCCCCCACATTGCTCCCTTCCTCATCGAGGGAGCCGCGTTTACCTCGAAAGGGAAATGGCTTAATGGTATAATAATAAAATAAATAATAATAATAAATAGCTCAGGCTCTTGCAGTCAGCCACGTTGCATTGGGCTAACTCCCCAATACAACGAATTATGCAGTTTCGTTACCAGTATCGCGCAGTGCCACCCATAATAGGCTTCTCTCGGATGGAGGCCATGGTTCAGTTGGGAGTGTCAACAGGACCGAACCGAGGCGACGACCAGGGAATTGCCCCGGTCAAACGCGAGAACATCGTTTTGAATGGTCGGACCAACTCAGGAGGGACATCCTTACTTGTTGGCAAAGAAGCTCAGTATCCTTTTTGCGTAAAAATGGAAATGAAGCTCTTTATCAGCAAGAAGAAGAGCAACATCCTCCAGCGAACATACCACCCGTTTCAGCAGGACCACCTTTGCAGATAGCCGATTATGCCAACATGAGAAGTAGGAGATCAAAAATCCACCAAAAAGTCTTTCTCAGGATGGACAAATTAGCTGTAGCTAATACTGCTCTCCCCGATTTGCACCCCGAAGATGTTGATATCTTGAATCTGAACTGTGTAGTTTACGAGAAGGCGGTCTCCCTGCTTAGCGACAATAGAAGTAACGATACTTCAGTACGCTTGAGTAAGACTCGCGAGCGTATTGCACAGCTTCAGTTTAAAATTAGAACGGCGAGACGGCATGCATCAAATGTTCAGTGCGTGATTAGCTACATAACATCAAATAAATAAAAAAATTCACTCCAAAAGTTAGGGCACTTGCTCGAAACTTAAGGAAAGCAAATCACACGATGAACAAGTGTAAACTGTTGACCATCAAGCAGCACTGGACGCAAAAAATAAGATCTCTTTCAAAAGCGAAATAGCGCCTTGAACAAGGTCCTGGGGAAGACTGTCCACCAATTACTGCTAACGAAGTGAAGAAAGTTATCGCTAGAACTAAGAACTTTTTAGCGCCAGGGCCAGATGAAATCAACAAATTTTGGTGGAAGAAGTTTCCTTCTACGCACCAGCATCTAGCTCGTATATTTACTACTTCCTTAAATGGAGACCAACTCAGCCAAGGTGGCTAGTGGAAGGACGAACGGTACTGATCCCTAAGACCGGAGATTTGTCAAGTCCAAAGAACTACAGGCCCATAGCTTGTTTAAACACCAGCTACAAGCTATTCAGTGGCAGCCTCAAAGAGAGGATATTAACATCTATCGAGCCGGTATGGGATGCAATAGTTGAACAACGTGAATGCAAGAGAGGGCTGGCAGGTTGCAGGGAGAAACTGTTATTACCCACAACTCGATCAGGTATAGACGCAATCTGTGCATGGCTTGGATTGACTATCATAAGGCATTCGATAACACAAACCATGAGTTCCTTATTAAGCTCCTTGAGTGCCTGGAGTTGCTACCAAAAATAGTGAGATGCATAAAAGAGCTTATGCTCTTGTGGCGGACAAGATTTGTCATAACATCTGACAAAAGACAAGTGACTAACAGCTATATCACATATAAGAGGGGGGTCTTCCAAGGAGACTCTCTATGTCCGATACTTTTCTGCATCTCCCTGTTGCCTCTGTCTATTGTGCTCCGAGGCAAAAGCTCTGGATACCTATGTGGCCCGCCAAATAGAAGAGAATATAAGGACAGCCACATTTTATATATGGACGACCTTAAAATCTTTGCTTCTGCAAAAGAGGACCTTAAAATCCTTGTGGTGGCGGTAAATAGGTACTCTAAAGCGATTGGCATGAGCTTTGGACGGGCAAGT
This sequence comes from Andricus curvator, assembly GCA_932195095.1. Classification (NCBI taxonomy): domain Eukaryota; kingdom Metazoa; phylum Arthropoda; class Insecta; order Hymenoptera; family Cynipidae; genus Andricus; species Andricus curvator. The sequence goes on from CAKNYM010049459.1 coordinate 131,230, forward strand.
GTGCCTGTGTCCACCTACACCAAGGAAGGCTAGAAACTACATCATCGCGTGACGATCAGGATGTTCAACTCATAGGCGGAAATACCATTCAACATCTCGGTAATGGAGAAACATATATGTACATATCTTGGAATACCGCAAGCGGAAACCCAAAATGTGCGCGTGTTAAAAACGGCCCTCGCAAAAATGTATCGCCAAATTCTCAGAAAAATTTGGGCTTCCGAATTATCTGGGAAGAATAAGATACAGGCGACCAATATGCTGGCCGTTCCTATACTGCTCTACACGTTTGGTTTTGGTGATGGATGATGACAATCAATCGAAGTCATCATTCTAGATCTTCCGCACCTCGAATATACCTCCCTCGAGATAAAGGGGGTAGAGGCTTGCTGAGCTTGGAGTGTCTTCAGCGAAGAATGGTTCTGGCTACAGCCTGCTCAGTTCTACATAGCACAGATTCTCTTATGCGACTCGTACATGAACATGAAGTCGTCAATGCTGTGGCGTTTCCATATCGTGCCGTAGATAGGGCCACAGAGGAGCTTGGTTTCCCATTTGATTCCAGCGACACTACACATGGCCTAGCATCACTAACACCTTTGGTGCTGAAAAGTCATGTACAGGAAGCAGAACATTCGCTTCTACTAAGACAGCATGCTGAAAAGCCCCTTCATGGTCAATTCTACGGCATTATACGTAGAGAAGAGCTATCGATGGGTCTGTCCAACAAGTTTCTCAAGTCTGCTGGATTGAGATCGGAGACTGAGGGATTTCTTTTCGCTTCTCAAGACGGCATTATAGACATCTTAGTTTACCGTGAGCGCATAATGAATGTACCTGTAGGCGATATTGCCAGTCTTGCCATTCGCCCATGGGGAACTTGAGTCCGTGGCGTAGAATGATAAGTGTAAGATCTTCTGGAATTTCTCATTCTCCACCACTCAACGTATCGGTGCTACAAAGCGAAATATCAGGCACTTCTTTTCGAGCTGAGCAGACTATACCAAGGCTATAAAGTCCATTGTAGTTCTCATAATCGGTTGTCTTGGAGGCATGAAAGCTTCATTTATTAGCCAACTCAACAAAATCCCGGCTTGCCAGCGTCAGGCTCATTCCATCGCGAACCGGATGCAAAAGGCTGTTCTTCTGGGATCACTTTATCTGGTCCGTCAACACTGTTCTTCATAATATTCTACAAAGATTGATAACTCTGAAAAAGTATCCAGAGGTGAAACTTTCATCTTCAACTGTGCAGTCTGTCGCGTAAGGTCATCCGCGGCTAGAGACCGGACTCCAAGGAACAGTGTTGTATGAAGTCTTTTGCGTAAATTTCCCGCTCTTGCTTACCTTCTGGGATAGAAATTTTTTTGTTTGAATTAAACAAACATTTCTTTAACCCCATATCAAATTTGTCGAGTTCAAGACAAAACTTGCGCAAAGTGTTGTGATATTCGGTAGTAATTTATGGGAATTTGTGTTTGTCACTTGGATAATTATTTGCCGATGAGAAGGGGGTGACATTTTTTTGATTATTCTGGATTTCGTCTATTTTAGCGATTTTTAATTCTTCTAATCGTGAGAAAACAAATTTCGTCCAGTACAGTTTCGATACACTTTTTCGCACCCTTTCTTTTGATCATAAGCATTTTTTTGGAAAAGTAAATATTTGCAGGCTAGCCTCGATTAGGTTCAACCCAAAAGTGCTTGCACATCCAGTCTCTCTTTTTGATCAAAATTGTTTCCCTTCCTTAAATCTATGAAATTATACCCTTACCAAATGTTTATCTTGTTTAATTCAACAAAATTCTCCAAAAAGATAGAAAAAGTCAATAAAAATACACTAAAATAGCATTTAGTTTAAAGAAGTTTAACATATTATTTTAAAAACCGTCCGTTTTTTCTTCACTGACTATGTAAAGAATGTGTTCCATGAGATTATCAAGGCTCCTGAGCTTTAAACTGAAGAAAAATTGGGTTTTGTCTCTAAAGTTGAAGAAATATAATTTTTAACGATTTAGAATCTCATTTTTCTCAAAAACGAAGCAAAATAGGAATAGAAGTTCATAGTTTAAAATCATTCCCCTTCCTGAAATATATGAAAATGTACCCTTACCAGATGTATATCTATGTATTTCTATTTTGCTTCGTTTTCGAGAAAAATGAGATTTTGTATCGTTAAAAATTATATTTTTGAATTTTAGAGATAAAAACAAATTTTTCTTTACTTTGAAGCTTAGGGACCTTAATAATCTCATGGACAATGTTCTTTACATAGTCAGTGAACTAAAAACAAAAGTTTTTACAAATAAAATGCTATAGTTAAAATATAATTTCATAGATTTTAGGAAAAGAAACAATTTTAAACTATGGAGAGCTATTCACATTTTGCGTCGTTTTCGAGAAAAATGAGATTTTTGAGTACTAAAAATGAAAAAATCTTTTTTCTCAAAAACGCGTAGTACGATTTTTTTCTTTCTTGGCTTAAAATAACCGGGGGGCATCCCCAAAACACGTACATAAGAGAAAATGGATTTGCAAGTACTTTTAGGATGAACTTAATCGAGGCTAGCCGTGTTTGAACTTCAAAAATGAAGGTCAAAAAAGAATTTGACTTTTTTTATAGATGGACGCTTTTTCACAAATTGTTTTTAGGTTAGAAAAAAAGCTTGAGTTTTTCCATTCAACAAATTTAAGATTAAAAAGTAAAATGAAAATTTTTATTGGTAAAAATAATAATCGTTTAGAACATCGTCTCGCGTGCTCAAGCGTCATTGGATATAGCGGAGAATTTTAAATTTATTTTCGTTAATAAAAAATGAAATTTTAGTTTTTAATCGCAAGGTACTTAATGAAGAAATCCAAGCTTTCTTTTGAACTCCAAAAAGAAAGAAAAAAAGGTATTTTTGCCAAAAAAGTCAAATTTGATTTTTAATTTCATTTTTGAAGGTCAAATATTTATTTTTTTTTTAAATGCTCATGATCAATAGAAAGGGTGTGAAAAAACCTATCAAAAAATTCTGGAAGAACTTTTTTTATCACCACAGAAGAATGAAAAATCGCCGAAATAGGCGAAAAGTTTGGTTGGAAATAAAATTTTTTGTTGAAAATTAATATTTTTGGGTTGGAAAATTCCACTGTCATATGGTTAGACTTTTTGGAGGGGAGAATCTTATTTTTCTGCGATATTTTTATTTCATCAATCTGTTTTTTCACCTTTGAAGGCATAAAATAGTGCTGACTTACAATGTACACTGGAACCGTGATATACCGCCGGTTACGGGCTTGGCCTACTTAGTCTACTTGCCCTTCTTGGCCGTGACGGTAAATCAAGGCTCACCGTAACGTAAACAGTCAGAGATGAATTTAAAAACCAAAAACATGAATTTTCTACCAAAAAGACGAATTTTTAACCAACTCATTAAATTTTTAACTAAAACCGATCAATTTTACACCATAAAATGGAAAAGTTAAATTATCAGTAAAAAAAATTAACTTTCAACAGAAGAGACGAATTTTTAACAAATAAACATTTTTCTGCCAAGAAAGAAAAAAAGTTCATTCAAATTGTCGAACTTTTAAGCCAAATGACGAATTATCGGTAAACCCGTTAAATTTTCTAACTGATAATATGAATTTTCAACGGTTGCATTTTTCACCAAAAAGAGGAAATTTCAAACCAAGAAGATTAGTTTTCTACCAAAAAGACAAATTTTCAACTAAAAACGATCAATTTTCAACAAAAAATGGAAAATTTATATTTTCAGTTCAAAAAATTAATTTTAAACCAAAAAGAAACGAACCTTCAAGAAAATAATTCAATTTTCAACTAATGAAATGAACCTTCAACGAAAAAGAAAATACAGTACAGTAGTAATCAAGAAGTTGAATTTTTCGATAAAAAATATCAATATTCAACGAATAAAGTAATAGTAGATATTTCAACCAAAAACCATTTTAGTTTTAAATCAAAAACCGTTGGATTCAACAAAAAAAGACGAATTTTCAACCAAATTGTTGAATTTTCAACTAAAAACAAGTCAATTTTAAACTAAAACTGGAAAAGTTGTATGTTCAGTAAAAAAAATTAAGTTTCAACATAAAAGACGCATATTTATGAATTAAAAATTTTTCAGTCAAGAAAGAAAAAAAAGTTTATTCAAATGGTTGAACTTTCAAATCAAAAGACAAATTCAAAAAAGGCAAATTTTAACTAAAAACGATGAATTTTCAACTAAAACTGAAAAATTTACATTTTCAGTCGAAGAAATTAATTTTAAACCAAAAAACAAAAAACTTTTTACAAAATAATTAAATTTTCAACTAATGAAATGAACCTTCAACTAAAAAAATAATTTTTTGTTCGACCCCACTTATAATCTAAAATTTTCAAGTACACCAAACATCTTCTATCTTCTTCACATGCTTGATGTACTTTTTCAACATAGCAGTAACTTTTACCCAAGAAGTTGAATTATTAAATTATAAAGATAAATTCTCAATAAATAATGTAATAGTAGATATCTTAACCAAAAAATATTTTAATTTTCAATCATAAACCGTTGAATTCAATAAAAAAATATGAGTTTTCAACAAAATAGTTAAATCCTCAACCAAAATTTACCCCTAAAACATTTTTAAAAATCTGCCCGCTTAGCGGGCACATTCTCATCGCGCGCGGCTCGCAAGTTTGAGCGCGCCTAGGGCGTGCGGCAGTTGGATCGCGCGCTTCGCGCTCGATAATGTATTTACCTCGTGCTGCGCGCTCGATCTTTGTATTTCCCCCACATTTGTGCACAGACCTTTTAAAATTAAAGGTCAAATCAACGACAACTGTAATTTGGTGATTGTGAATTCTCTTTTGTTAAAGCTCCTTCGGCTTTAACGAATACATTCTCATCACGTACCTCGTGCTTCGCAATCGATTTTGTCCCAAATGCGCAATTTTCTACATTAGGTTCAACACTATTATATCAAATGTATAGTATATTTATCTTTGTACCTCAGCCTGGGGTTTCCAATTTAGATATTGCAAAATAAAGAACGAATTGTATTTATCATGATTGCTTTAATATTTGTTACTGATTTTGCATATAATTTTATCCTCAGCTACCGTGAAAATTTTATATCATTTCAATAAATGTATATTATTACAATTCATAATATGCATTGCTATTAAAAACAGACGTAATTTATTGTCTTGTTTTTACAATTGAAAAAAAGTGCGCATCCTATAAAAAAACAATTTTGTTATTATGCATTTTATGGTAACTTGTGTCGTTTTTCCATAAATTTAATTTGTTTATATTCAATGTTATTTTTTACGATTTTAACCAAAAATATGCATCCTAGGGTAAAGTAGTTCTAAGAAAATTTTTAAGTGTAATTTACGCGAAAAATTTGGTTAGATAAAATGTTATTGTAGCGTGTATCGTTTTTCCAAAAAGTTAATTTTTTTATTTTAAATGTATTTTTATAACAAAAGTTTATAAGAAATTTTTAGATCTTTTTTGGTTGAACAACTTTTGTCTATTCATCTTATTTCGTACCTTGCGTCGTTTTTCAAAATTTTTTTTTATTGTTAATGTTATTTTTCAGGATTGAAACGAAAATTACGAATCCTATCAAAAAATAATTAATGAAAAATTTGTAGCTCTTTTCTGATTGAACAACTTTTGTTTTCTAAGTTTTTTTGTGGTTTGTGTCGTTTGTCCAAAAACTTATTTTATTTTATTCTTAAATCAGTTATTTACAAATGAAACAAAAACTGCGCGTCCCATGAAAAAGTGATTATTAAAAAATTTGTAGATCTTTTTTGAGTGTATAATTTTTGTCTCTTGATCTTTTTCGTATCTTGTATAGTTTGACCGCAAAATGGAATTTTGGATTTTACATTGTTTTTCTGTGCGATAAGAATTGGGATAAATTGTTTGTCTTTTTGAGTACTACGAATATCCGTACATAGAATTTTTAAATTTGAAAAAAGTGGTCTAAAAAATTTTGAAAAAGCGCTCACATTTTGAATTTGTATCCAAAATGGCTGGCTAACGAACTTGACCTTCATTTTAGGACACTTGAAGAGTATACCAAAGCCCAATCCAATCTGTCAATTCTTTCGAAAGTTATCGTGCTAACAAAATAACAATCTACATACACACACACCCACAGACCCGCCCACATACATACATACATACATGCTGACATACAGAAAGACACATTCGCGAAAAACGGTTTTTTGGGTTCAGAATGTCTCAAAACGTGGAAATTTGACAAAAACGGAGGGGGTCAAATTTTACACAAATCTAATAACTTCTCTGATGAGAATGTAATATACAAAAATCATAATATTATTAGTCATATTTACCAACGGAATTAACGATAACAGCTGAAGCGAAGACAAGAGTACCAAGGAACCTCATTTTTCATTTTTCTAACTACTACTCAGAAACTCGTGAGCGTAGTGTAACTAATGCATTTTTTACCAGATATTTGATTATATATACTATTCGAAAGATGTTTTGGTAGGGAGAATTTCATTTTTCTGGGATATTTGTATTTCGTCAATCTGTTTTTTCCGATTTGAGGGCAAAAAAATGCTGATTTACAATGTACACTGGAATCTTGATACACAGCCGGTCATGGCCTACTTGGTGTACTACTTGGCGTTGGTGGTAAATCATAGATAGTCATGGATCTCCTAGCGTAAACAGTCAGGACCGTATGAACCATTTCCAGTTGAAATGCATATGATATTAAGCGAAATATGCGCATCAGTGTTCACAACTACCCACTTTGTAGCTACGGAACTGCGCAACTCGGCTGAGCTAAGAGCGTCTCCCTCTCGGCGCCTTGGACCCCCTCATCGACGAATACTGCCGGCGGAAATTCTAGGAAGGCGGTATGTCAAGGGCGTCTTGATTAAAGTTTTCGTGTAATCAATATTTGTGACAAATGATAACGCCGTCAACATGCTTGCGCCAGAAAAACTTTACACGAAGGAAGGTGATCACAGAAAAAACTAAGAATAAAATTTGTTGCAGGAAATTTTTTAGAGCGATAAAGTTTTGTCCAGCCAACTTCGCGTCTTTCAAAAGACATGTGTTTGTCATGGAAAAACAAAAGAAAGTTGAACCGATATTTGTGTAAAGTTTATCCTTTGAAGTTAATTTTTGTTGCAAAGAATCTTTCGTCGGAAATCGATGTAAACTTTATCTTCTGTTTTTTCTGTGATATGTCAAGGTCCGTTATATCAAGGTTCCAGTATAACCAATATTTTTGACAAATAGTAACGCAGTCAACATGTTTACGCCAGAAAAAATTTACACATACAGCAGCCTCTCACGAAGGAAGGTGATATGTCAAGGTCCGTTATATCAAGGTTCCAGTGTAACCAATATTTTTGACAAATAGTAACGAAGTGAAAATATTTACATACGACGCCACAATAGCTGGCCGAAATTCCATATAGGGCATGTATGTCATGTGGACAAGCGCGGACTTTTGACGACCCCCCCCCCCCCCTCTTTCCTTTGTCCACGTGAATTTATTTTATATTTTACGAAAATATAGATATTCATGGTATTCAGAACCTACGAAGCCAAAAGGAGCTGTAAATTGGCTGAAAATTCGTTTTTTTATAAAAACGTAAGCTTCATGGTAGGGTGGCCCAAAAATGCATTGTAAAATTATTTTTCTCGAATTTTCATGCATATCGCCCCTATATTTGTTCGAATCCATAAAAAAATAAATGCGCTTTTTTACATTCTCATCCTAATGAGAAGGTATTGGTTTTATGTAAAATTTCACTTAGTCGGTTTTCATCAAATCTCCATGTTTCGAGACCCCCCGAGTCAGAAAAAACGATTTTTCGAAGGTGTCTCTCTGTCTGTCTGTAGTCTGTAGTATCGTGTAGGCACGATAACTCTCGAAAGATTTATCAGATTGGATTGTGTTTTCGCACAATTTTTTAAAGCCTAAAAAGAAAGAACGAGTTCATTAACCAGCTATTTTTGATAAAAATTCAAAAAGTTAGAGCATTTTCAAAAATTTTAAAACCATTTTTTTTCAAGATTTAAAAATTCTATGTTCAGCTATTCATAGTACTCGTAAACTCGAACAATTTATCCTAATGACTTTTTTCGATAAAAAGAACATTATCAGAGTTATAGTATTTTTTAAATCCAAACAAACAAACGAAAATGAACATTTTAAGCCAAATAGCGCACGATATGAAAAAAAGTCAAGAGAATAAAAACGTTGATTTTTGAAAGCCCTATAAGATTATCATTACAACTTTTGGAATTTTTTGAAAAATCCAAAATTCAAATTTGGATAGCACAAAAAATAATGAAAAATCAAAAATTCCATTTTGCGGTCGAACTATGCAAGGTACGAAAGAAAAAATTAATCAACAAAAATTGTGCACCCAGAAAAGATCTAGAAATTTGTTATGAATCACTTTTTTATAGGACACGTAGTTTTTGTTTTATTCGTAACAAACATTTAAAATAAAAAAATTCAATTTTTGGACAAACGGCACCAGCTACGAAAAAAAATAGGAAGTCAAAAGTTATTCACAAAAAAAAAGAGCTACAAAGGCCGTAGCAGGATAAGCATGGTCTGGGTGCCCCCGCATGGATTTGCTTCATATTTAGGAGATAAGTTTCTTTCATTATGAAACTAATTTACCCGAAGTGCCAAGTTCAAAAAAAATTTTTTACAAAAATTATAAATAAATTTTGAAAAATTAAAAAAATCAATTTTCTCAAAATTAGCTCAACCGATTTTGATTGTTCAAATATATATTATAGAAGGTACTAAGAGAATTAAAAAAAAAATTGACACCTAATTCCTTTCAGGAGAAGGGTGTGAAAAAAATTGTTGTAATTTTGTAACAATTTTTTTAAAATGAAATACTTCTTGCACACCTACCATTTTTTGCCTATATCATGCTCACATTCAAGGCTCCAAAATATATTTTTGCGGAAATGATCACAGCATTACTTCATAGTTTAAAAAAATAAAAACTACTTTTTGGCCCCTCACATGTATGCAATTCCATGAGAATGAGGGGCCAACTGAAGTTTCAGCTTATGACGCAATAATTTATACTCAATGGTATAATAAAAACCAGATGCAACAGCATTATTCAATGTCAATTCACAGTGTGAATTGATTATAAGTAGATAGAAAAATACTTCTCTTCGTTTACTGCTGATATTCGCCAAACTAATTTCAGGTCTGCCCAGGATGCACCACGTGGAGGTTGTCAGTCAGATTAGCATCCCTTACTTTATTTACAGTTGTAAATAAAGTAAGGGATGCTATTCACCTTGTAGGTTAAATATACAACTATTTGGTTAAAAAATTAACTATTTTGTCGAAAATTTAATTATTTGGTTAAAAATTCCACTGTTTTGATGAACATTTGTCCTTTTGGATTGAAAATTCATCTCTTTTGGTAGAAATTAAATCTTTCTTGTTTGATAATAAACTTTTTTGTTGAAAATTCATTTTTAGGTTGGAAATTCAACTATTTAGTTAAAACTTTAACTATTTTGTTAAAAATTATTTTTTGTATTGAAAATTCTACTAATTTGTTGAATCATTTTTGATAAAATGTCATCTTTCTTGGTTAAAAAAAAGTATTTTTTAATTTCCTTTTTAGGTGATAAATTTGTCTTTCTTGGTTGAAAATAATCTTTTTGGTTGAAAATTCAACTGTCTTCAAAAACATTCGTCTTTTAGTTTTGAAATTCAACTATTTGCTTGAAAATTCAAAGGCTTTTATTTTTATTTTTAATCTTTCTTGTTTGAAAATTCAACTGTTTGGTTTTAAAATGCACTTCTTATGGCGTGAAGTTTATTCTTTTTTGTTTAAAAATTCGACTATTTTGTTGAAAATTCAACTATTTTGTTAAAAATATAATTATTTGGCTGAAAACTTGATTATTTAAAAAAAAGTAAATTTCGGTGTCGAAACATCTTTTTTGTTGTTGAAAATTCAACTGTTTTGTGAAAATTTCGTCTTTATCAATAAAATAATTAGTTTTTCTGAATTGAAAATTAATCATTTTTGTAAAAGTGACATCTTGGTTAAAGAAAATGTTATGGAAAATTCAAGTATTTGGTTAAAAATTGAAAAATTTTGTTAAAAAGTCAACAGTTTTTGTTTGATGTTCAAATTTTTTTGTTTGAAAATTCATCCACTTGGTTGAAAATTCACTTTTTCAGGTTGAAAATTCTAGTCTGGTTCAAAATTTACAGTTGTAAATAAAGTAAGGGATGCTAATCTGACTGACAACCTGCACGTGGTGCATCCTGGGCAGACATGAAATTAGTTTGGCGAATGTCAGCAGTAAACGAAGAGAAGTATTTTTCTATCTACTTATAATCAATTTACACTGTGAATTAACATTGAATAATGCTGTTGCATCTGGTTTTTATTATACCATTGAGTAAAAGTTATTGCGTCATAAGCTGAAACTTAAGTTGGCCCCTCATTCTCATGGAATTGCATACATGTGAGGGGCCAATAAGTAGTTTTTATTTTTTTAAACTATGAAGTAATGCTGTGATCATTTTCGCAAAAATATATTTTGGAGCCTTCAATGTGAGCATGATATAGGCAAAAAATGGTAGGTGTGCAAGAAGTATTTCATTTTAAAAAAATGGTTACAAAATTACAATAATTTTTTTCACACCCTTCTCCTGAAAGGAATTAGGTGTCAATTTTTTTTTTAAATTGTCTTAGTACCTTCTATAATATATATTTGAACCATCAAAATCGGTTGAGCCAATTTTGAGAAAATTGATTTTTTTAATTTTTCAAAATTTATTTATAATTTTTGTAAAAAATTTTTTTTGAACTTGGCACTTCGGGTAAATTAGTTTCATAATGAAAGATACTTATCCCCTAAATATAAAGCAAATCCATGCGGGGGCACCCAGACCATGCTTATCCTGCTACGGCCTTTGTTATTGATTATTTTTTGATAGAATGCGTAGTTTTTGTTTTATTTGTAAAAAACAACATTGAAAATAAAAAAATTAAATTTTTGGACAAACTACACAAGCTTTGAAAAAAATGAATAGACAAAAGTTGCTCTTCCAAAAAGAGCAAGAACTCATCTGAATTTGTCATCAATAATTTTATGATAGGACGCGTATTTTTTGTTTTAATCGTAAAAAATAGCAGGAAAAATAAAAAAATAAAATTTTTTGTAAAACGACACAAGGTACGAAAAAAAATTAATAGGCCAAAGTTCTTAACCCTAAAAGGATCTACAAATTTGTTATTAATAATTTTCAGATAGGACGAGTAGATTTTCTTTAAATCGTAAAAAATAAGATTAAAAAAAATTAAATTTTTGGAAAAACGACACAAGAGACGAAAAAAATGAAAAGACAAAAGTTGTTCAACCAAAAAATATTTACAAATTTATTATAAACTCTTGTGAAAACAATATATTAATAATTTAAAAATCAACTTTTTGGGAAAAGGACACTAGCTACAATGACATTATATTTAACAAAATTTGTCGCCTAAATTATATCTAAAAAATTTGCTCAGAACCACCTTACGCTAGGATGCGTATTTTTAGTTTTAATCCTAAAAAATAACATTGAAAATAAACAAATTAAATTTATGGAAAAACGACACAAGTTGCAATAAAAGGTTTGATAACAAGATCGAGTGCGAAGCACGAGATACGTGATGAGAATGTGTTCGTTAAAGCCGAAGGAGCTTTAACAAAAGAGAATTCACAATCACTAAATTACAGTTGACAATGCGCTGACCTTTAATTTTAAAAGGCCTGCGCACAAATGTGAAAGAATTACAATGACTATAGAATACAAATGAATAATTAGTTTTTAAATATCACCCACGTAAGTCTGTTTTATAGGTTCCCAAAAAACCCCATAAGTGGAAAATTAGGTTTTGCGAGTCACTGGCGTTAATTATGATTTTGTTGCGGTTTTTTAAATGCAAATTGTTTCTAATATATGTAACACTACTTTCTATTGATAATTAGATGTTTATATAAATTTTTAAGACAATTTATTATTGTTTTCAGCAATATTCTCTTAGAATAGAGTTAGAGAAACGCAATAATCAATTAAATTTAACAAAAGTAATCTTCAAAAACTCTTATTTATAACAATATTATTATACACATATTATTTTTATATATAATAATCATAATAATTTTAATAATGCGATAATAATCTTATTTATAACAATATTCTCTTAAAATAATGCTAGAAAGTTGCAGTTTCTTCTGAAATTTTCCACTTTTTGTCTTCTTTTCAATTAGAGCGAGGTAATCAGTAATTTCAGTTAACATACATAATTGTTTAATGTTTTAACTTCAAATTATTCGGTTTGGAACGTCGAATTTCTAATTTAAGTTGCTGAATTTCAAACAAATTAGTTCTAAAATTATTTAATTTATTGAGGTTCAATGTAAAAGTTTCGATTTTAAATTTTGAATATCTGGGATATTATACAGCTGGTCATTTAATTTGAATTTATTTTTTTTTCAGCTGAATTATAATAATTTTTCAAAGACAAGGCTTGTTCATAACTGAAGAATTTTCAATTTCCAAATTGAAGATTCCGAAATAGAACAATTTTGAAGCGTTTAATTTATGGAGGTTCAATATACAATTAACAATTAAACATTAACAAATTTTGAGTTTTAATTTTGTAATTTCAAATCAATTTCGATTTCTGGTTAGTTTCTGATTTCCAAAATATTTTCCTGTCCACTTACATTTTTTAAGTAGAAGCCTTATTTATAATTGAAGAATTTTTAATTTTCAAAATTATTCAGTTTTGAACGTGCAATTTCTAGTTTAAAAGTATTGAATTTCAAACGTATTAATTTATTAACTTTTTAATAATTTATGGACGTTCAATACAAAATCAGAATAAAATTTTCAATTTCAAATCTAAAATTTTTCTAAATTTTAAAAACTAAAGAATTCTACTTTTCCAAATTGAAGAATTCAAACTGGTAGAATTTCGAATTTTTTAAAATTAAAATTAAATGTTCCATAAAACATTTGAAATTTTACAATTCAAAATTAGTGATTTGACCTATTAATTTATTAATTTTACTATTTAGTTGAAAAATTCAACAATTTTCTCAGAAAGTAATTCATTTTGGTTGCAAATTAAGCTGTTTTGTTTGAGGATTCAACCATTTAATTCTTTTTCCAAAATTTAACTATTTTGTTGAAAATTATTATCTTTTGTTGAGAAATAATTTGTTTAACTGAAAAATTTAACTATTCCATGTCTGGTTGAAAATTTATCTTTTTCAATTAAAAATTCAACTATTTGGTTAAAAATGCCTGTATTTTATTCAAAATTCGTCTTTTGTCGTAGAATATTAATTTTCTTGTTGACTCATTCATTTTTTTGTTAAAAATTCATTTCTTTGGTTGACAATTTAACTATTAGGTTGAAAAGTCCTGTAAAAATTCAAATATTTGACTTAAAAATTCATGTATTTTGTTAAAAGTTATTTTTTTGCAGTAGTAAATAAATTTTCTTGATTGAAATTTTTTTTTCCGGTTGAAAATTCATTTCTTTGATTGAAAATTGATTATTTTTTTCATCGAAAATTAATTTCTTTCAACCGAAGATTTATTTGTTGCATTTTTTGTCGAAAATGTATCTTTTTTTATAGAAATATAATCTTCTTGGCTGAAAATTCATCGGTATGTTTGGAAATTTAAATATTTCGTTGAAAAATCATTTTATTTGGTTAAAAATAAATTTTTTACTGGCAATTTCATTATTCTATTTCAAGTTGAAAATTCAACTATTGTGTAGAAAATTATTATTTTTTCTCGGTTTACCTTTTATTTTTATAAATGGAAATTTAACTCTTCTATTTTTTGTGAAAAATTTATATTTTTTAGTTTAAACTTCATGTATTTTGTTGAAAATTGGAATTTTCTGGTAGAAAAAGAATATTTAGGGTTGAAAATTCAACTGTTTGTTTTAAAATTTAACTATTTCGTAGAAATTTTTAAAATTTTTTTTCTGAATTAATGTTCCTACTGAAAATTTAACTAGGTATTTTTTTTGGTCACAAATTCATTTATTTGGTTGAAAATCAATTTATTTTAACATTTTAACCATTCTATTTTTAGTTGAATTTTTTTTTCTAGTTGAAAATTCATATATTTTTTGAAAAATTGTCTTTTTGCGTAAAAAATTCCACTATTACGTTGAAAATTAATTTTTTTTGATGAAGATATATCATTTGAGTCAAAAATAATCATCTTTGGTTCGAAGTTGAACTATTTTGTGGAAAATTCGTTTTTTTTTGTTAAAATTTTAATTTTTTCACTGAAAAGTTTGGTCACTAAAAATTTAATTTTGATTGGAAATGCATCTTTTTTGATTGAAAATTGATTTATTTTATTGAAAACTCGCCTTTTTGGCTTGAAAATTGAACGCTTTTGGATGAGATTTTTTATTTATTGACTGAAAAATCTTTCTTGGTTAAAAACTCTTTTGTTGAAAATTCCTCTTTTTGGTTTGAAAATTAGTCCGTTTTGGTTGAGGATTCAACTATTTTGTTGAAAATTTGTATTTATTATATTGATTAAAAATTAAAATATTTTTTTGGTTGAAGATTAATTATTTTAACTAAGAATTGAATTCTTCCATTTTTGGTTCAAAATTTATCTTTTGATTTGAAAACTCAACTATTTGGTGCAAGTTTCTGTTTATACCTAAAAGAAAACTGTAGAAATGTAAGGGAAAATGGAAAATTGGTGAGGGAAAAGTCAGGGAATTTTTAAATGTGTCTCATCAAGAATATTTGAGAGCAATCGAAAGTTGATGAATCCAGTGTACTGAAATAAAACTGTATAAATTCATTTTAACTTTGTAGGGAACAATAATAATAAATAAAATGAAATAATTTTTTAAATTGTGTATTCATGCAGATGCTCTCATATATGGGAATCTATGTTCATATTTCTTTTAAGATACAAAATTGGTCTTTTTTAACAAACTTTTCTTTTGTTTCAACTGTAACTCTTTTTAATTCGTTTTCTTTAAAAATTCACTTAAACCGTTTGAGAAATTAACATAAATGAATCTATCATGTTTTGTTCGCTTAGTTGTAGTTGAATCGAAAGGGCAAGAAATAAAAGTGGATGTTTTTCGTATTTTCAGATCATTTTATTAAATAATATATTCTCCTCATTACAATTAATATATCGTTTTTCATCTAAAGTCGGATTAAAATATGAACTATAATAGATCATTGACTACATTATAACTGACTAATACTATTACGTTGAGAAACACAATAAATGGACTTTTTGATGTAATTTGAATTTTTCGTAATATTTTCTGGCACTGCTTCAGCCTTGCTTCTACTTCCGTTTTGTTATCCGGATCGACCAGGGTATTCACCAAAATATATATTTCGAAAAGTCAGCAAAAATGTCACTTATAAAAATTTGCAACATCCAGAACCCCTATTTTGCTCTGCCCAGGTAGGAGTGTGCGGGGGGCTGTTTAGGGGGGAAAGGTTCCGGTGTGCCAGGTATTGCCTTCCGGATTCCAGGGAGCGCTGAGATTGAGCGTGGGGCGAGCCATGAGAGAGGGGGACCGGGTAGCTTCGAGAGGACAAGGATCCCCCTGCCAGCTGGTCTATAAGGTGCTGCGGCAGTGTTAGGCCTATTAAACGATGTGTTTCAGGTGTTCCAAGCTGGTCGCAGTCAGCGAACGTTAACGAATATGCTGCATGAACTGTATGAAGATTGTTACTCCATGCAACTACATGTCTGTCCTTAACTAGCACATTCATAGGAAGTTGGGCTGCTATTTTGCAATCTTTGTCCGTTTTCATTTGCAATATATTTATAGTAAACTGCTTGGCCACCTGCAAGCTGATACCTTCCCAGAGGTTGCAAACTGAAACATAAGGGACAAACAGTCTAATGTAGATAAATCTTGTATTTATTTAATATGCATATTATGCAAAGGAGGATTGTCAGAAAAGTGATCTTGTTTACCCCGTCAATTTGAAGTGAAACTTCCATCCCCAGCACAAAACGGGTATTTTCAAATGGACACTGTGCGATTCGCACCGAGATACCTGAGAAGTATCCCCCCACCACTGCGCACGGCGCGTTACCCCTCACTTGCTTGTCTCACCTCGTATTAGTAGGCGGGTATGCCTGCAGCAGCTCCATGCATCGCCCCCACTTTTCTGATTTTCTTAGCGTCCGGCCGGTGAACTAATCCGACAGTTGGCGCTCCAATCAGGACGGCTGAGATTTGTATTGTGTTGCATGGGCGAAACTTATAATTAATTAAATAAATGAGTTTTATCGGAGAAATTTATAAAAAGAAGTCAAGGAATGTGTAGTACAGTGAAGATTCTATCTTTTTTAATAAGTGTGTGCAAAATAATAAGTGTGAAAAACATGGGATATAAGTGTATAGCTCTTGGTTGCAACTCGGGCTACGACAATAATGAAGAAATTAATCAGTTTTCTCTCGTACCAAAAGATCCGGATATTCCATTTTTAACCCATTCAATTTGGAAATTTTTAATTAGGAAAAAGAACAATTTTTTTAATATTCAGCAAGGTTTGACTGCTTATATAAAATGATCAATTATAAATAAAATAAAATTTCAGAGAGCTAAATTCAATCTTTAAATGCTACAATTTTAATTGTTCTTTTTAAACAATTTGTTATGCGTAAGTGAAATTGTTGATTTTTTTTTGTATCAATAACAGTTGAACAATTATTCATTTAGGAAAAATTCGTGTAATTCGAAGAGATATTTAGAAATTTTGAAAAAATTCAAATATAATTTTACACATGAAAAGATCACAACAAATTATCAAAACGAAACATAGATTTTTGAGGATTTCAAATTAAAATTTTGAAGCTTTTCAAGGGTTTTGAAAAGTTTGAAGATAATAAAAACGTATTTCTTAAGATTCTTGGGAAAATTTTAAATAACTTTTTATTTAAAAGAAACTAATTTTAACAGAATATTAAAAAGGATTTCAAAAGGCATCCATAATTGTCAAAAAATAATTTGGGACATTTTAAGTGATTCTTTTTTTTAATTTTCCAGGATTTAATGAAAGTTTTAGAAAAAATTAGGATCATTTGAAAAAAAACTTCGAATTTTTAAAAGAATTTAAAAAAAAATTCGAAATTTGAAAACATTCCAAAAAATCTTTAACAAAATGTAGATTTCTTAATCTTTGGAATTAAAATTTTGAAGCTGTTTGAGCATTTTGAGAGGTTTCAAGATGATAGAACAATTTTCTTGAGATTGCTGGAAAATTTTTTAATGATTTTTTATTTAAATAATAATTTTGAGAGAACATTTAGAATAGATTTCAAAACAATATTTGATGTATGAATAACAATTGAACAATTATTAATTTTCAAGGACCTAAAATTAATATAATATTACTTCTATTTTAAAAAGTTTTCAGTCAAAACAAAATTTAATCTTTTAATTTTTAATGTTTCTAACTTGAAATTGCTTAAAAAGATATAATTTTGAAAATGATACTGTGGATTTATATATATTTGTTTAAATCTTTGAATTGTACAATTTATAAAAGTTTAACAATTATTTATTAATCAAGCGTTTAAATTAAAAAAAATTAGACTTTCATTTTAAAAGTTAAAAATTCAAAAATGTTCAACTTTAAGTGTTTTGATTTGAAGTTCAGTTTTTATAATTTTAAATTTAAAAAATTTTAGCTTCAAGAGTTCGAATCTTTTTTTGTAATTGTAAAGAAGATTTTTTTCTTGAGATTGGAGTCGATAATATTTATTTGCTTTGTGTTCTACAATTAATTTTAAAATATATATTTATTTAAAAAAATAGATTTTTCATATATCGTCCTGGACTGACTCACTGGACTCGCCAGTAAGGCTATGTGAATCAGTCCTACATTATACATTTTTAATGATCTAAATTCATTATAATGTATATTCAACAACAAAAAATTGAAGTTTGTTCGTAAATTTAATAAATTTTGCAATCAATAATATAGTGCATTTCTACCACAGATAGGGGTTTAAACTAAATATAATTGATATAAATTTTGATTTGATGTTTAAAAAACATAACACATTTTTTTAATGTTATTTCGGCCCCGGGTAAGGGCCAAACCTTAAATTGAAAGATCATCATTTACCAAGCTGAAAATAAATTATGATTAGGTTAGTGAGTTGATTAGTGAACCAAAAAAGGAATTTTAAACTTATTATCCTCAGTAATTTTCTACCTTCTCCTTCTCTTCCAGTATTTCTATCCTTGTGTATTATTCTTGTTACAACTGCGCGAATTGAGGCTTGTTTTGGATACTATATTATTGACTGAAAAATTTATTAAATTCACAAACTTAAAAAATGTGGTTTTGGAAAAAATATATTATAATGAATTTAGATCTATTAAAATGTATAAGGTAGGACTGATTCACATAGCCTTACTGACGAGTCCAGTGAGTCAGTCCGGGGCCAAACATAAAAAATCTAATTTTTATTTTATTTAAAAATAAATATATTTTTTTAATTGATTGCAGAACACAAAGCAAATAAATATTATCGACCCTAATGCCGATAACAAAATCTTCTTTACAATTATAATACTTGGGTTAATTAAAAACGATATCTATCGATAAAACAGCAAAGATGTCATCTAACTTTTTTTGTAAACCTGAAAAAAACCGAGAAATGGCCAGGAATTTTTTTCCTTGATTAAAACGGCCACCCTGAATTAATAATAAAAAAATATTATATTATTAATTATTTTATTTCAATTATATTTATTTACTTTAATAAATATCCATAACTGAGCATTTACATATTTAAATCATTCATAATTTTGACAAAAATTGTATAGAAATAACAATTATATATAATTTAGAACAATTAAAAACTTTCAAATTCTAACAATTCTTTAATAAAAACACAAAATAAATTATAATAGAACATAAAATTTTAAATCTCAGAATGCTGATCCAAGTATTTAATTTTACCACCATTCAGCTGCTAGTTTCCGTGACGATTTTAGAATGATTAATCACTATTACGCTTATTAATACTAAAAAAAAATATTTCCGGTCGAAATTTGGAAACAGTTCCAAGTTTTTTATTATTTTACGCTTTTCTCCCAGGCATTGAAATGCAAAAGTGAGCCGTGCTGATCGGAGCGCCAACTGTCGGATTAGTTCACTGGCCCGGATGCTAAGAAAATCTACTACTACATACACCTACACGGTCGATGCATAGGGCTGCCTGCAGTATTGAAACTGGACAGTGTAAATAATTCTACTATAATAAAACTCAATCATGCGGTATCTCGGCAATGCAATTAAACTCAAGTCTGTTTGGGGCCCAGGCGCGCATCTACATGGTGGCGAAACTGACGATCGTCCCTCTCCCCCAGGATTTTTCGCTTCCCTTCACTTTTTTCTGTTTGACGGGAAAAACGAGAAAAATTTTAAAAATATTAATATTCAAATGATTGCAAGATATTATTTATAATGATCTTCAAATTCATTTATTCACATTGTCCAACTGTCAGTTTGGCAGTTTATTATAGCATACGTCAGTGTTGGCATCATGATTGAGTTTCTCGGAGCTGCTCCGATTTCACATGTATACTTACTAAACAGTCAGGTTATGTTGTCAACCATTTTTATATATTGAAAAAGACTACCGAAGTGCAGTCGATATGTCTAAGCATTCATATGACTTGAGGGAACTCGCAGTCATTTTTAATAAATTTTGACCAGTAGTCAGCAAAACTACCACACTTTTTATTAATACTACCCTGGTCGACGTAAGTTAACACCAATTACTACATAACTTCGTTTGTTTCAAAATTAATGAAAAATACAAAAGAATAAGTCCTTCTTATGGCTAACAAATACTTTACACGCAGGCAAAATAGTGGCATCGCCCCCCTCAGTCGAGGCAGACAAAGCGCGGAGGAGTCCAAAAGGAGGTGACTTAGCAAAGACTTTGGGATATCAGGTCGAATACCTGAGTATATAGACTTTCCCTCTGCAAGCGAGGCTCTGCAGGAGATGTTCTTTATTTTCCTATCTACTCTTGGGACTATCATGGTCGACAAAATCAAAACAACCAAAAATAACGAGGGCCTTGATACGGGGCCCTTGTCTAACTTACCCCGAAAGGAGGACAGCTACAGGGGCGCAGTTAAACAAAAGATGACTGGGCTTCCTGTAAAAAGGAAAACCCGTGAAGGTGCTCAGAAAAAGAAAAACCGCATAGCGCGGCTCTCATAGAGCAGTCAAGGCTTCTCACGAGGGGCCTCGGACAGCGAAGTATCATCTGGAGCACTCCTCCTGCTCGGCCTACGGGCAAGAGGAGGAAGGACTCTAAAGACACTACTCCGTGTTGAGAGTTAAGACGGCCAAAGACTCTAGAAACACACGGCCTTACTTTCGCACAGATGGCTAAAGAGATTGACGTATCACCCCGAGAGATGCGCGCCCCCAGATTCGAAGACATCTTCATCAGGTCAGGGGCCATCATAGTGCAAGCTGCAGACATCTGTTCGTGGGGAGATCCAGGGACTGAGTATCTCCAAAGATACCCCAGAGCGATCGTACTGATTTTCGTTACCCCCAAGGGTCTGACGCGACGGTAGTTGTAAGGCGCTGCAGTTTCCAGAACCCCACTCTATGAAAATATTCTTGGAAAGTATTGTAGCCGACGTGGTCTTGTTTCCTCGAGATCAGGTATGACCCTTTGGGAACCCTTTGTTGGAATCGAGTGAAAGTCTCGGTGAAAGTGAGAGCTTTCCAATCGGGACAGATGGATTCGAAGGTAGTCTGGTCTGAAGGTTCAAGGTGAGAGGTGGCGATAAAGTGAAAGTATTGTTGGCTGATTTGTTTATTTATATTTTCCTTGGTGATTGAAGGAGTCTTGGTCAATGCTCCAAGGTGTTTTGTACTTTAAGTGTGATAATTAATGACTAATTGTAAGGAAAACCTCTAAGGCAGGTTGTTACTGTTACGATCCACTAAGGTTGGAACGTATTGGATTCTGAGAATCCGTTGATGAACGGCAAAGCACAGGGGTGCTGCCGAGGGTGATAGGTTTATAATTTAAAATCATGTAATGTCTACTTCCGGCGGCTTTTCCACTAGCTGGTTTTTTCAGGTCGGGTTGTACCGAAGCAGAGACTGTGGAGGTACCGGCAAATGAGGGAGCTGATCACTCATAATTTTGTCCGATCGTCAAGGGGAGAGACAAAATATGGGCGTCTCTTTGTTTCGATCGGTTACAATTATACTTCAATAGACAGGGAGCCACGCCGTAGGAGACAGGCTGGATGCTAACTGTAAATCTCCCCAAAGCATCATTTAGGGCCCTTGCGGCTCCAGAATACCGACCCTGTCGAGGGGCGGGTAGAGTTTCCTTCCGGATAAAACTTCAGGGCTCCGTACGGGGTCCAGAAGCGTCTAGAGATACCCCGAATTAGTCTATCAATGGCTGGGACGGGAACCTGAATGATGCAGATAAACCTGCACCACAGCAAAGGCGTCTTGGCGCTCCTAACCAGGCATATGAGAGCGGTGCAGACAAGCCCTAATCCAAGAACCCTAGTTATACAGGAAAAGGATTGAAATGTGCTCTACAACGGTGCATTAAACGGCACTTGCCTTTATGCCTACATTCACATATGAGATCAGGGATGCCTACGGATAGTTTCCTGACTCGCTTCTCTTCCCTTTCTCCGAGCGCTTCTTTTTTTACCTTTTCCTCGCACTCTCGTTCGCTCTCTAAATAAGGCAGTAAGAGAGGGTATTGACGAACAACAGATTTTCGCTGTTTGCTCTTTTCGTGGACATCCCTGCAGTGAATGAAACTTATGGTACGTGTCGCATAATGCACTTTTGTAGAGCACACTTCAGTTAGTGCCTTACTAGTACTCCTAGAAGAATAGGATACCTCTACTGTTGGGCTTTGATGCAAACTTCCACCATACAGTGTGGGGGAGCACAAACATCGTGGCGATACTCCCACATTCCAGATTAAAAACAGGAGTGAGGTTTTCGATATGGATCTATGCTCGGAAGAACTGAGGAGCACGATAGTCGGCTGAAAAGTCTTCGACGAGGAGTTCTTTCGGATCACAAATATATTTTTTTCCAGTTAGCCCTAGGAAAACAGGCGGTTTTAAAAATCAGAAACCCCAGCAACGCACTTGTAGACTCTAACAAAGAGAAACTCAAAGGTAGACTAGTGGAGTTACCCAAAAGCTACGGTACCATGGATGAGTTTGAGCACACAGCGGATATTTCTACGAAGGGCTCTGATTACATCATATGGCAATAATTTGCCTACAACTACAATTGGTTAGATTGCAGAATAGGGGCGTCACCTCTGTTTTGGCTGGAAATTTTTTTTCCTACAGTAACAAACTATTGGAATGTGTAATTGAACGATAAATGAAGCGATTTGATCAGGAAAACGTTCAAAATTATTGTTACTTTTGTTACTACGATGTCTCAAATATGGGTCTGTTACGATATCGGAATGATCATATTTAACTTACAATTTAGGTGTTTTTAAACATCCGTACGGCCAGAAACGCTGTAAATAATTTAAATCGAATTGTTTTTAATTAATCAAAATATATTTAGATATTTTTTCATGCCGACATAACCTATTATGTCGACAAAAAGGAGACTTTCACGCACATCAGCTGTCACTTGTGACAAGAGGAGACGGGACGTTGGAAAGGGGTAGGGATTTGACCAACATTATTTTTGTGACCAGTCTAAAGGGTGCCTTCCCGCCCCCACAAGACGTTGGAAATGGGTAGGGATTTATTCAATGTTATTTTTGTGACCATTACATATCTATATTTTATGTTTGTGACGATCTATTTTTGTGACTATCGATTGCCATCGATAGCCAAGGGCCCTTTCGTCTCATATCGTGACAGACCCATATTTGAGACATCGTAGTGACAAAAGTAACAATAATTTAAAACTTTTCCCTTATCATATCGCTTCATTTATTGTCCAATTAAAGATTCTGATATTTTTTTGCCGAAAAAAAAATTTTTCCAGCCAAAACAGAGGTGACGCCCCTATTCTGCAATTGCACCCTACAATTAAATCTAGGAAAGGAGCGGAGTGGTGGAACACCCACCTTAAGAAGCAACGTAAAAAGACTAGAGCGATGTACAACAGGGTAAATAAATTAAACGACCTTCAGAATGGGACATCTATAAGACGGCTCAGTATGAATACAAATAAAAAATAAGAATTTACAAAACAGGAAGATTGGAGGGGCTTTTGCGAGGAATCAAAGAACATTCCGGATACAGCACAAGACCCTAGAGAAAATTCCGGATGCTCGATGATGGCGTGTTTGCCATAAACGAGGAATAAACACTGAATCACCTGATGGAAGTCCACTTCCCAGGTTCTCAGCGACCCACAGTGAGTTTTTTTACAAAATTTTGCTGAAAATTCTGCTGACTGCTCAATTTTTGACCGATTCTAATACATTTTTTTTAAATACTCGTAACGAATTATAATTTCATGTAGCACTGCTACTTTTTTAGTTTTCTGCAAAAAAATAACCTAACAAAATATGATCTTGCCAAGGTTTCTGAACCACGAACTTTCGAAACTTTTGAAACCATGAAATCGGTAATATCTTTACACACAAACCTCAAACTCACAAACCTCAAACCCACGAACCTCAAACCCGTAAACCCACAAACCTCAAACCTCAAGACCCACAAAAATTATACCTCAAACCCGCAAAACCTCAAACCCACAAACCTCAAGCCCAAAAACCTCGAACGCACAAACCTCAAACACATAAACGTGAAACCACAAATCCACAAACCCACAAACAGCAAACCCACAAACCTCAAACCAACAAACCTCAAACCCACAAACCCGTAAACCCATAAACCTCAAACCCACAAAAATTAAACCTGAAACGCACAAACCTCGAATCCACAAACATAAAACCCCCAAGTCCATAAACCTACAAACCTCAAACTCACAAATCCATAAACCTAAAACTCCAAACCCACAAACCTCAAACACATAAACACATTTAAAAAAACTGGTTTTCCGTCGACACATGCCCGAATAATTTATTTGTTGATTAAAATTGTGTAAAAAAATCATAAAATTTATGAACTTATTCAGAATGTTGCTGAAATTATCATGAAGTTCCCAATTAAAAGAACTGACATAAAAAAACGATTTTTTCCGTCGACAGATACCCGAATAATGCATATTAAGAAGAATAATCTGAAGAGAAATTTCCTTTATTATAATATTGTTTTTCTCTAAATTTCTTGCACTATAACTTAAAAAAATGTAAAATTATTGAAAATTACAGAAAACACATTTTGAAGAAATAATTTGTTTATAAAACTTTTTGTTGTTAATTGTGTCATGATGGAATATCTTTATCTGATGTAAATATCTGACACATAGGCGATTATAATCATTTTCCTATTACTGACGAGCAGCGGGAACGTCAAATAAAAAAATGGTCATATTTATTTATTTATGGAAAAACTGAAAAACTAAATAAAAGATCAGGCTGAACACCTTCCTTTGAAATTTTATCAGCCTTTTTTTGAAAAATATTTCGTCCCAATCGCTCAATGTCCGATGATATCTTTTCCACACGAATTCTATTGATCATAAGCATTTTTTGGAAAAATAAATATTTGAACTTCAAAAATGAAGCTCAAAAAAGAATTTGACTTTTTTCATAGAAGGACGCTTTTTCACCAATTGTTTTTGGGATAAAAAGAGCTGGGGTTTTTCCTTTAATAAACTTAAGATTAAAAAGTAAAATGAAAATTTTTATTGGTAACAATAATAATCGTTTAGAACATCGTCTCGCGTGCTAAAGCGTCACTGCATATACCAGAACACTATAAACTTATTTTCGTTAATAAAAAATGAAATTTTAGTTTTCAATCCCAAGGTACTTAATGAAATATCCAAGCTTTCTTCCAAACCCCTAAAAAGCAAAAAAGGTCCTTCTGTGAAAAATTTTGGAAGGTGAAGTATTTATTTTTGCAAAAAATGGTTACTGCCAATAAACAGACTTTTTAAGTCTTTTTAATCTCAAAGCTGTTAAACTGGAGCTTTCTTTTGAGATAAAAAAGGAAAAAATATGCCTTTTTGGCAAAAGAGTCAAATTTGATATTGACTTTCATTTTTGAAGATCAAATATTTATTTTTTTGAAAAATGCTCAAGATCAGTAGGAAGGACGTGAAAAAGCCTATCAAAAATGTACTGGAGGAAATCTTTTATCGCCATTAGAAGAGGTTTTTTTATCAATGTGTTTTTTTGTTTCTCTTTCTTTACTTAGAGAACCTAAACTGACTCGTTGAGTACGTTCCGTTATCAGTTATATTTGCTTCGCGTCTCGCAGAGAGTAAAAAATATTGACATAAATTATAGTGTAACCTTGTAAAAATTCTTCATTGTGTTTATAAGGGCAAGGTCGGATCCAGCAAATTTTTTGGAGGCCGCGATTGTGAACCTTCTTTAACGAATGTATATGAAAGGGGATGGGGGCTCCCCTAACGACTTGAAAGAATTTTTCCAATTGAATATTATCAGGCGATAAATGCCACATTATTGATACTTTTCAATTATAGCGCTTACACTCATAAAAAACCTGAAAGAACATGCATATTTGGGGCAGTGTACAAATTTCTTAAAGGCTTTTGGGTGGGGTTGTAAAGTTAACTGTTTGGTTGAAAATCAACTTTTTTGTTGCAAATTCATATTTTTGGGGTTGAAAAATCAACGGCTGACTCTTTATTTTTCTGGGATATTTGTATTTCATCAGTCTGTTTTTTCCTTTTTAACGGCAAGAAATAGAGCTGATTTACAATATACACTGGAACCTTGATATACCGCCGGTCCCGGACATGACCTACTTACGGAACTGCGCAACTCGGCTGAGCTCAGAGCGCCCTCTCGGCCCTTTGGACCCCCTCCCCCCTCATCAACGAATGCTGCCGGCGGAAATACTAGGGAGGCGGTATATCAAGGGCCGTTATATCAAGGTTCCAGTGTAACTAATATTTTTGAAAAATAATAATGCAGTCAAAATGTTTACGACGCCAGAAAAGCTTCGTTAAGCCACACCACTATAGACGGTAAACTCGAATTGAGCTTAGCACAATTATCTTTTTGGATATAGTAAAAGAGAGAATTTCAAATTTATTTATTTGAATAAAAAAATTATGACTTTTCAACGAATTGATAGAATTTTTAATCCAAAAAATATTAAACTTAAACCAAAAAATGTTGCATTTTTAACCAAATAGTTCAATTTTAAAGCCAACCCTTTGAATTATCAACTAAGTGGTTGAACTTTCAAAAAAAAAAAATTAATTTGCAACAAGAATCATGACTTCAACAAAACAGTTGAGTTGTCAAATAAAGAGTTGGATTCTTAGAAAAATAATAAAATTTGGAACAAAATAGTCGAATTTGAATGAAAAAAGTGTAATTCTATACTCTATCCTGAAGCTATAGCCTTATAAAAGGAATGAAAGGAATAAAAAACTGAAACTAAAAGGACTAAGACTGAAAAAACAAACTTTTTTTCTTGACAAATGCCAAAATAATGAATTTGTTTTTCAAATTTATTAAAATTTTAATTTAAAAATTATTTTAATTTCAATTTATTCAATTATTTATGAATTTTTATGAAATTATCGTGATGCTCCCAATTAAAAGGAATGACCTTTAAGAAAATCTTCAATTTTTTAATTTTTTTTAATTTGTAATTTTTTGATCTGAAAATGTAAATTTTTCATTTTTGGTTGAAATCTGATCTTTTTAGTTCAAATTTGTCTTTTTTGGTAGAAAACTAATCTTTTTAGATGAAATCTCAAGAAATAATGTAATGGGTGACATTTTAACCGAAAAAATCAAATTTGTGCCCAAAGAGATGAATTTTTAAACGAAAAACGCGAATTTTCTATCAAAAAGACGTATTTTTAAAACGGTTGAATTTTCAAACCGATAATATGAATCTTCAATCGCTGCATTTTTAACCAAAAAAGACAAATTTCAACTAAAAGAGATCAATTTTCAGCCAAAAATGGAAAATTTACATTTTCAGTTGTCAAAATTAATTTTAATCCAAAAAACTTTCAACAAAATAAATAAATTTT
>CAKNYM010049459.1:198950-212104 GCA_932195095.1 Andricus curvator
ATGTAAATAAATAGGTCGCGCGCGGAGCGCGCGTATGAGGCTCTAGTGTTTAGTTGAAAATGTATCTTCTTTAGTTGAATGTTCAACTATTCGTTTAAAAATATTAATGTTCTCGGTGAATAATTCATCTTTTTGTTGAAAATTCATTTTTTTGGTTGAGAATTTAACTCTTAGGTTGAAAATTCATGCAGAAATTCAAATCTTCGGTTGAAAATTTATGTACTCTGTTAAAAATTAATTCTATTTTAAATTGAAAATTTATCTGTTTTATGTCAAAATTCAACTATTTTGTTGTAAATTCGTCTTTTTCGTAGAAAATTTATTTTTTTTCAGATGCGTCATTAACCTTCATTTGTTACAAGGTGCAATGTCAAATTCCATTAGATATGGAATATGAAAGAATCTGACTTTTCATTTTCTAAGAAGTGAAGGTTAACGACGAATCTCAGACTTTTGGCTCTCAAAAATTTCCATTGCACGAGTAAATATTTTTTATGAATACTCAGAAATTAAATAATATTTAATGGCGCTCTTGACTGAGATTTAAAGAGTAGAATTTACTCTTGATTTTATGATTTTTTCAAATTTTTAGGAACACTTTTCCAGATTTGGCAAAGAATTGAACTCAAGATTTCAAAATGTTCATTTAGTTAAAAAAAACTTTTCAGTTCAAAACTAAATATTTTTTGACTTGTTCATTAAAATTATTTCAAGGTAGGCTGATTCTACGCAAAATTTTCTAATCTTTCAATTGAATCTACTTTCAAAGTAGCAGATTCAGTTTCTGCACAGATATTCGTCTTTGAGGTAAAGTATGAATTTTCAAACAGTCAGAAATATACACAATTTTTCTGTCGTGAGTGTATTTGGTTGAAAACTTGCCTTTTTTGCTAGAAAAATAATCTTTTGGGTTGAAAATTCATTTTTTTGCTTGAAGATTCATCATTTTAGTTAAAAATTTCTTTCCTCAACTAAAATTTAACTATTACTTTTTTTGTGGAAAATTTAACTTCTTTGATAGAAGCTCAATCTTATTAATTTAAATATTAATTTACTGAAAATTTAGCCTTCTATTTTTGGTTAAAAATTTATTCATTATGTTGAAAATGTAACAACTTTATAAAAATTCGTTCTAAATTTAATTAATTATTAACACACCCTTTGTGAAAAGTGGACAAATAGTTGTAGATTTCATAAAAAGCCGCAATTTTCTAGTATTATTCAAATTGAATATTAACAATAATAATACTAAATTGTTTAAATAAATATTTTTGTTCACATTAATAAACTACCTCTCTCTAATTGAAAATTGGACAAAAAGTGGAAAATCTTTAAAAAAACCGCGACTTTCTATTCAAATTCTAACAAGGGGGGTTAGGTTGGTGTCCGACGCCGATTTTTTTGTAACTTTGCAGGTGAAAAGAGGATCCCAGACTATGAAAAAAAAAATAATTTTTCGGGCAATCGTTCATATTTAGGGGTGGAAATCACCCCTTCTATATTTTTGATACTTTTACTGTTGTAAGAGGTATCATTGTTTTTTCTTTCTTGCTTTTGCACAAAATTGTTCTAATTGATTCTATATTATAATATTATCTTGAGTTTTAAAAATACTTACCCCCTAGAGTATGATAATTCAAAAAATCTACCCCCTATAGGATGCTTCGCCATATGACACATAGTTTAAGATTTTGGACTTTGTTGCTGCAAACATCTAGTTTTGATAATTAATTCTATTAAGAATTATCAGTCTTATTCGAAATAACCCCTAAATTATGTGCCATCCATCCCTTTAGTATTATCAATAAATAAAAAATTTAGTTATTAATATGACATTTTTGTAAGTAATGAATTAAAATATTTAGTTTGGACAATCAATAATAATATAACTAATTATTTGTTAACGATGGCACATGTTCTTATATTAATAAACCCTTGTTATGTGAAAACTACCCCTCAAAAACTTTTTGTTTTGTTTAGCAGGCGATTTTAATGACAATACCTATATAACAGAACATCTTTCATATTTCCATTGAAAATTGTACAGACGTACACGTACCCTTTCGCATATCGTCCCTCTAACCCTTATTGCTCAAGGCTTTCCACTTACAATATATCTTCTACGAAATAAAAAATAAATGGAAAAAACAAAAAAAATATTGCCTTCAGATTTTGTGTGAGACACAACTTATTATTTAGACCGTCAAATGAATAATTGTCAATTAGTTTGTTTTTACGTATATCATACGGTCTCATTCAGATAATAATAACGACAATATTAAAATTGGATCATTTTTTAATAATAAGATAAATTGTCGTTATTATTATCTAAATGAGGCCGTATGACATACGTAAAAACAACCTAATTGGCAAAATATTGACTGTTTACAAGTTGGGTGTTGAAAAAAAAAATGTTGAAACTCAACATTTCTCTTCACAATTAGCTATAGAATACGTATAAAATATTACTTTTCAAATATCACCCCCATAAGTCTGGGTTCCAAAAAAACCCATACGTGTAAAAATGGTTTCGGCGAATTTTTGGCGCTAGCTATGATTTTTCTGCGTTTTTTCAATGCAAATTGTTACTGATACATAACAAACTACTTTACACTGATAATTAGATGTTTACACAAATTTTTTAAACAATTTCTTATTGTTTTTAGCAATTTTCTCTTAAAATGGAGATAGATAGTCGCGGTTTTTTCAAGAAAAATGTACTTTTTGTCCAATTTTCAATTAGAGAGAGGTTCATCAATGTTAAAAAATATAATTGTACAAACAATTTATTATTATTGTTAATAATATTATCTTTGAATAATGCTAGAAAGTGCGGTATTTTCTGGAATTTTCAACTTTTTGTTCACTTTTCATTTGAAGTGAGTTAATATTTAATTTAATATAGCAAAAATAATTGTTTCAACAAATTATTATTGTCGATAGCTATCTTCTTCTATATTAATACTAGATAGTTGCGGTTTTTTTTCTGAATTTCTTCACTTTATTCTATTTTTCAATTAGAGTGAAGAAATAATTAACTAATGTTGAAAGAAATAATTGTTTACACAATTGATCATTGTTAATAACTATCTTCATTTATAATAATGCCAGATATTTGCGGTTTTTTCTGAAATTTTTAACTTTTTGCCCACTTTTCACTTAGTGAAGTAGTAATTAATGCAATTAATAAAAATAATTGTTTAAAAAATGCATTATTGTTCATAACTATTTGTTTCGCATTGCGAAATGAGCAAAAATAATTCACTTAAAAAAGTAAAATACTATTTAAAAAATGATTCTGGTTGGGGTTCACTCATTATTTGTTCATAACTAAAAAGTCAAAGCAAGTCGAATGACCAATAATAGGGCCACAAAATGTACATGTCAACATATATACATTGCTAAGTCGTGTGAGAAAAGTTACATCGCTCCAAGATTGTATTAATATTATTGACGATGGTTAACAAATTGAGAGGTTGCTGTAATGAACTCGCCAATAGACATAAAAAATAGATCAATGTTGGGATCAGCGCCTGGATATACATATAGTTCATTTACATAGGTGCACATACGATACAAGGGAGAACGACGGTTGAGAGCTGAAGAAATGTAAAAAGGTTCAGTCTGACGAGTGGCATACTGCGGAGTATTAAGTGGAAGCATCTGTAAGATATAATGGCAGTCAATTAAACTGCGTACAATTTTGAAAAAGCATAAAATGTTCGGAAAAATACGCCTGTCCTCCAAGGACCACACACCAAATCTAGATTTGAGCAATGTATAGTCTGATCCCCTAGGAGGAAATATTCTATCTTTCTTCTAAGCTATGAATTTCAGAAATTTTTTATGGTAGCTTTGAATGGCATCAGCTCACTTTTTGGTGCGAGGAGCCCAAATGACAGAAGCATATTCCAGCTTAGACATAACCAGGGATTAAAATAGTGTCTTGAGAGGTCCCGTAGTTTTAAAGTTCTTGCATGATCTTATCAGAAATCCTAGAGTCCCGCTTGCACCGAGAACAATCCTGTCAACGTGTGTATTGAAATTTAAACTCGACGTGATGGTCACGCCCAAGTCCTCAATCACAAAAACTCTCTTGAGGTTAACACCCTCAATCTTGTACTGATATTCCAAAATAGACTTCTTCTTAGTAAATGTCATAATCTCACATTTTGTTACGTTTAAGGTAAAATTGTTCTCATGGCACCACAGATTGAAATTGTTTATGTTTTCTTGCAACACATCGCAAGATTCTATGCTTGATATGGGTGCGTAAAGCTTGACATCGTCAACATACAACAGATGGTAACAGATTAAGCTAGCCGAAAGATCATTCATATAAATGATAAAAAGAAGAGGACCTAAATTGGAACCTTGAGGAACTCCAGAGGATGGTTTTTGCAGTAGATGAAGATTGGCTAATTTGTCCATGAGAATACGGTGATCAACTTTGTCAAAGGCCTTCGAAAGGTCTGTGTAGATAATGTCCACCTGGCTATATTCGTTTAGTAGATCATGAATGTGTTGTGTAAATGCTAGTAAATTTGTCGTAGTTGATCTCTTAGGAAAAAAGCCGTGCTGATACGTTGACATTGAGGAAATGATAGAGTAAAAAATCATGTCATATAGACACCTCTCAAAGACCTTCGAAAAGTTATTTATGATTGAGACCGGGCGGTAATTCTCAACCTGAGATTTATCCCCTTTTTTGAAAACGGGACAAACCCTTGTCTGATTCCAAACATCAGGGAACGTTCCAAGACGAAGGGCTGAGTTGAACCAGACTGTTAAAGGTGCGATCACTGTCGCTGATAGGTCCTTAATTAAGAATGCTGATATGAGGTCGGTGCCCGCAGTTTGTTTATGTGGAAGTTTCTTAACAGCTTTGATAACATTTCCTTCAATTCTCAACACATCCCCAAGTAAATGCTGAGTTTTAACAGAGAGAGTTACGAAGAGTACATTTGAGGGCAACTTGTAGACGCTGTCAAAGTAATCTGCAAATAAATTTACAATATCAGTGGGTGAGGCATACTCAATGCCTGCATATTGCATAATGCCTGGAATTCTGGAGTCACGCCGCAAGTTATTCACACATCTCCAAAAAGTCGTTGAAAAGATATTTATACTTTGCTCAATAGAGTCGTTATAATTGTTATGTGCAATATCTAGGCGTTTTTTTAAAGCTTTTTGGAAGTGATTCAAATTGGATTAGATAATAGTTATTGAGGTTATTAGAATACTTGGACCTGAAAGACTAAGAGAACTAGTTATAGATACAAGAGTCATGAGGGGATCCGAATGCAATACTGATCATTACCTTTTAGTCTCCAGAATGAACTTAGGGCGGGGATGGAGAAGAAAGAGAACCAAACAAACGAAACAAACGCGAATCAGGGTTGAAGATTTACAGAAACCGGAATTGCGAATAGACTTTCAGAATAAGATAAACGAACGCATAGATAAGGCAATTTGGGAGCCGCTTGAAAGGAATAAAGATGTAGAGGGCGCGTGGTCTTTATTACGGGATACCATTGTTAAAAGTGCGATTGAAGTGTGTGGTACGGCAGTGGTAGGGAGAAAGTCTGGCGATGCGTGGTGGAATGATGAAATTGCGGCAGCCCAAAAAGAAAAGAAAGAAGCACACGAAAGAAAGTTGCTCATTACAGGTCTTAGCGATGATGAGAGAAATAGGCTCAAGAATGATTACAGACACAAAAATAGGAAAGTTAAACGACTAGTCAAAGAGAGTAAAGAGAAAATCAGAACAGAAGAAGAGAACAAAATACAAAACTGCTTTGGAGGAATAATGAAACTACTAAATAAACAGTTGAAGGAAAGTAAAAGTACAGAGTTTGCCAGCATGAGAAACAGCAAAGGTGAAATGCTATATGATATAGACGGGATAGTAGACGCTTTAAAAGACTCTTTTAAAGAACTATTAGGAGGTGAAGATATAGGACTACAAAACTGCGACATAGAACATAATGCATTAGAAAACCCAATTGAAAAAGTCTGTGTCACTGAGGTCAGAGACATAATAAAGAATTTGAAAAACGGTAAGGCTGCTGGTGCAGACAGTATTAGCGCTGAAATGCTTAAATACGGTGGCGAGTACATGCCTCACAGGTTGTGCGAATTGATAAATTTGTGTATCGAGACAGGAAAAGTCCCAGACGATTGGAGAAAAGCGATTATCGTACCAATATACAAGAGAAAGGGAGACAAAAGCAACTGCAGCAATTACAGAGGTATCAGCCTACTAAGTACCGTAAGTAAAATATACTCAAAAATACTTATTCGTAGGGTAATGGAAATCACAGAAGAAAAAATATGGGAAGTCCAAAGTGGATTTATGCCAGGAAGATCATGTACAGATCAGATATTTAGCTTAAGACAGATCACAGAGAAAAGCTTGAGAGTAGGAAAGAAAGTTTTCTGTGCATTTATTGACCTAGAAAAAGCATTTGACACAGTAAATAGAAGTAAACTGTGGGAAGTTCTTAAAGAATACGGAGTAAATGGAGGGCTCCTGCAAGCAATAAAAACAATATATACAGGTAGTAAAGCGAGCGTAAGGGTAAACGGGAAACTGAGTGACTGGTTCGATATTACGCAAGGCGTGAAACAAGGATGCGTTATGTCCTCGTGGCTATTTATCATATTCATGGATAAGTGTCTAAGAACTGCACTCTTCGACGAAGAAGGTGTAGATCTCCAAACAGTTAAGGTACGTGGGTTAGCTTTCGCAGATGACAAGATTGTTATGGCAGAATCAGTCGAGGACTTGCAAAGAATGTTGAATAAACTTCATACGAGCATGAAGGACATGGGACTCAAAATTAACGTAAATAAAACAAAAATCATGGTGTTTGAGGGAAAGAGTGAGAAAACAATGTGCAACATTGTCCTAAATGATGAGAGATTAGAACAAGTTGACAAGTACGTATACCTAGGTAGTCTATTCACTAGCGACGGAAAAATAGATGGGGAGTTAGATAGGCGCATAAATAAGGGTAAGCAGGTTATCGGTAGAGCAGGGTCTATCCTAACAAATAAAAACATATCAAAAAAAGCTAAAATGGCCATACATAATTCTATATTCGTACCGACTGTACTATACGGTAGCGAGACATGGACCTGTCAAGAAAAGGACAGGAGTAAAATTAACGCAATCGGCATGAGACCTCTGCGCATAATATGCGGGAAAACACTGATGGATAAAGTCCGAAACGAGACAATCCTCAAAGAATGTGGTGCAAAAGAGACAATAGTTGACACATGGGAAAGAAATCAGTTAAGATGGTTCGGTCATCTTGAAAGAATGAAAGATGAGCGACTGACCAAACAAGTGTACAAAGGTAAAGTAAATGGCAGAATGCCTAGAGGTAGACCGCCGAAAGAATGGTTAGAATCGGTAAATGAGACATTAATCCGAAGAGACGTAAGAAGCCATAGAAACACACGAGCTTGCATGAAAAAATGCATGGACGTGAAGGAAGCTAGAGTAGTATGCCAGGACAGAAAAGTGTGGCGACAAATAGTTTGTAAACAGAGTGACAATAGAATGAATGAAGCCTGAAACAAAGACCTTGGAATCTAATGGGCCCAAGTGGGGAACCATACATAACAATTTTGTGAGACTCTTCACTTGGGGTGATCGCTAGAGAGATTGATCAGCAACCTGGGTCGGAGCAGTGTTGCGGAATAAACGTGTCATTTGAATAAATGACACGAGAATTCCAGATCAATCTAAAACATATATACCTAACACCTATATACCTATCTACTTTACACCTATATACCTATCTAACTTATACCTATATACTCTACACCAATTCACCCATATACCCAATACTATTTTCCAACCGAGCAAGTCACGCCTACCCCGAAAGGGAAATGGCTTAATGGTATAATAATAATAATACTATACCTATACATGGCCAACGGCCATGCCACGCTGAAAAACCCAGTTCTCGTCAGATCACTGAAGTTAAGCAGCGTTGGGCGCGGTTAGTACTTGGATGGGTGACCATTCGAGAATACTGTGTGCTGTTGGCATATTATGGGTGTGGTGAGCCCAAATTTGTAGTTATTTATAACTACAAGAAAACTATCCACCTAGAAACACTACCCGAATCGGGTAGTGTCACGCCTACCCTGAAAGGGAAATGGCTTAATGGTATACATACATACTTATCTTTTAGACGAATATCACTAATAATATCTTTCGTGAACCAAGGAGCATATTGTCTATTTTGAATCTTACCTACAAATTTAGGAGTTGATCATTGATATTATTAATATTTTCCAGGATGGACCAATCAGTATCCTAAAGTAAGACAAACAGTTAATTCCAATTGAACCTTTTCCAGATACAGCGCGACGATAGACTGTTATCAACTATGTGTGTTCGAATATTGCTAGATTTTAGATCTAGCAACAAGTCGAGAGTAGGATGATGTGCATCTTCAGGAAAAATGGGAAGGAGACATTTACTTATTAAAGTATCAACATTAGAGAATACTAGATCGAAATATTTATTATTGTAATTCGCAATAGAGTTTAATGGCTTTAGTTCCAATGCTTGCATGGATGTGTTAATCGGAACAGATTTATAATCAAAAGTGTTAAGTTCGCAGAAATTTTTGAAGTGAGGAACATTAAAGTCCCCAAGGATAATTAGTTTTTGTCCGCAAATATCCGGAAGAGCCATTAGTGAATTTAACATATCTTCGAACAGGTCTAAAGTTAGCCCTCAAGGGATGTATAAAACTATAAATGCTACTTTTACATTATTTATACGCACTTTCACTTCAACAATATTGACTGAAGGTACTGTTCTAGATATAGAGGAGACATGCAAAATTAAGCATGGATATCTTACATTGATAGCTATAAGAGCACCGCGACCTAATCTATCTATACGATCATCCCTAAACTTATGATACAAATTGGTGTTAAAAAATTCAGATGATAAGACATCAGGTTTGAGCCAAGTTTCCGTTAGAATAAAGATGTCATATTTAAAAATATATCCATAGATTTGATTAAGTAATTGAACTTTGTATTTGTAACTCTAGAGTTTTGGCAGTAGACAATTAGCTTGTAGGTTTTACCGGGTTGGAGACTATCGTTAGGGTTCCGTTTCTGTATATTATCCGAAGGGTGCTTTCTCCTTTGGATAGTCGCTCGTCGAGCTTTTTGCGTAGATCCTTGTACTGCCGCTGCTGAATGAGAGTACGATCCAAAGACAACTTCATGTTTGGGAGTAGATTTTGAGCAATCACTTCCTTCCCTTGATCGATAAATGACCGAAGCATCTGAGTTGCATCTTGTTGAGACTGGAAAATGATTTTGACAGGTCTCATAAATTCATGAGATTTTTTCCCTAGTTGAACACACGTTATCTTACTCAGATCAGCAGATGCGTTAATTAACTTGAGCGTTTCTTTAATTTTTGAAATAGCAGATTTCCAAGGATCAATTCCTTGGACTTCTAGCATTTCCGGATAATTAAAAAGCATTAAGTTTTTCTTACGTGTTTCACGTTGAGAGAGCTCTGTCATGCACAGGTCAACGCAAGTATCTGTAACGACTGATGATGCTGCTACATTGCTATCTGCATATCATAATATATGGGACATTATATAGCTGGTTATTTAATTTGAATTCAATTTTTTTCAGCTGAATTATAATCACTTTTCATAATTTTTCAAAGAGAAGGCTTATTCCTAACTGAAGAATTTTCAATTCCTAAATTGAAGATTAAAAAAAAAGCAATTTTGAAGCGTTTAATTTATGGAGGTTCAATATGAAATTTATAATTAAAAATTGAAAAATGTTGAAATTCAATTTTTCAACTCCAATTCAATTTCGATTTCCGGTTAGTTTATGCCTTTCGAACAATTTTCCAGACAACTTCAATTTTTTAAACAAAAGCCTCGTTTATAATTGAAAAAATTTTAATTTTTAAATTCAAAATTATTCAGTTGTGAACGTGCAATTTCTAATTTAAATTTAGTGATGCATTTGAGACGATTTCAAGAAAATCTCGAGTTGTCTCGAAATCGTCTCGAATGCATCACTATTTAAATTGAAGAATTCAATGTGGTAGAATTTTGAATTTTTTAAAATTGTTATTAAATGTTTTAAAAAACATATCAAATTGTAAAATTCAAAATTTAAGTTGACCACTTTTCAATGTTTTAATTTAAAATTATTCGGTTTGTAATGTTGACTTTCTCATTTAAATTTCTGAATTTCAAAAGCTTAAATTTAAAAATTGTTTAACTAAAGAAGGTTCAATATGAAATTATTTAATTTTCAATCTTTTGGATATTAAGGGACGATTATAATACTTTTTTAATCGTAAATTATGAAAATGTAAAAATAACCTTACATGACGAAATTGCACATTGTAATTGCAATTGAATCTAAATGCTAAACGATCAGGGAATTTTCGATAAATTGAAGTTGAAGTTAATTTTATCATTTTTTTTTAAATTCAACAATTTTGTTAAAAAGTCATTCATTGTTGTTGAAAATTCATCTATTTTGTTAAAAGTTGCATCTTTTTTCTTAAAAATCCGAATTGTTTGGTTAACAATTAATCCGGCTTGGTTAAGGATTCAACTACTTTTTTTAAAATTCGTTTTCTTTTGGTTGAATTCAACTGTTTTCGGTTTAAAATAAAAATATTTTGCAATTGAAGTATGTATTAACTATTACATTTTTCGTTGAGAATGCATCTTTTTCTATTGAAGATTTAACTACTTAATTGCGAGTGGAACTACTTTGTTAAAAATTCATTTTCTTTTGCTTGAGAATTTAACTATTAGGTAAAAAATTCCTGTGAAAAATCAAATATTTGGTTTAAAATTCACGTATTTTGTTTAAAAAAAATTTTTTTCGGTAGAAAATTTATCTTCTTGTTTGAAAATTCATCTTTTTGATTGAAAATTCATTTCTTTTATTAAAAATTACTTCTTTTTAACTAAAAATTTATCTGTTCAATTTTTTGTCGAAAATTGATCTTTTTTATAGAAATTCAATCCTCTTGGCTGAAAATTTATCTGTATGGTTAAATATTCAACTGTTTGGTTCAAAATTTATTTTATTTGGTTAAAAATAAAAGTTTTACTAGAAATTTAACTATTCTATTTTATAGAAAATTTGAAAATTGTGAATAAATAAAAAATGGAAATTTAATTTTAATTTCAATTTTAATTATTTAATTTAATTAATGCAATTAATTTAATTTATTTTCAATTTT
This sequence comes from Andricus curvator, assembly GCA_932195095.1. Taxonomy (NCBI): domain Eukaryota; kingdom Metazoa; phylum Arthropoda; class Insecta; order Hymenoptera; family Cynipidae; genus Andricus; species Andricus curvator. Next base: position 210,226 of record CAKNYM010049459.1, read on the forward strand.
CCCATCATTCTCAAAATTACCTCGTTGAAAATTTATCTGTTTCAGGTGAACATTCAACTATTTTGTTAAAAAGTCGTTTTCTTTTCGTTTAAACTTTCTTTTTTGTAAATGAAAATTTAAATTTTCTATTTTTGGTTAAAAATTTTAATTTAAAATTCATATATTTTGTTGAAAATTTGCCTTTTTTGGTAGAAAAATAATCTGTTGAGTTGAAAATTCAACTATTTGTTTAAAAATTTAACTATTTCGTAGATAATTTTTTTTATTCGTTTGAAAATTAATCTTTTACTGGAAATTTAAGTAGGTATTCTATATTTGGCTGAAAATTCATTTACTTGTTTGAAAATTTAACTATTTTGTTAGAAAATTCGTTTCTTTTTGCTTGGAAATGTATTTTTTTAGCATTTTAAATATTCCTTTTTTCTTGGTTTATATGAATTGTTTTAACTAAAAATTGAATTCTTTTATTTTTGGCTGAAAATTTACCATTTGGATTTGAAAACTCAACTATTTGGTTGAAAATTCATGTATTTTATGTATGTCTTACATAATTTGTGGATGATAACTTGTACAATTCATTATGACTTTTGCCACTAAAAATATTTAAAGTGAATTTAGAAACAAAAATTTGTTTGCCTCATTATTATTGATCTCCTAGGTGCAAGGTTGTTTTCATAACTAAGAGAAAAATGTATAACGGTCAGGGAAAATGAAAAATTGGTCAGGAAAAAGTCAGGGGGAAGTCAGGGAATTTGGAAATTGTGGTTTTGTAGTAACACTGTATTCTAACAGGAACAGATTCAAAAATTTCTCTCAAATTCTCGATGACAAAAGTATCTGATAAATTACGTAAATTTCTCATAGCATAGACAAAAAGAATTCAAATCCATCAGAATTTTTAGTTTCTTATATATGATTTTTTATCAATATTTAATGTTTCTCGTCCAGAATATTCGAAATAAATCAAAAGTTGATAAATATAGTGTATTGTAACAGAAGTAGCTAAATTAATTTAAATTTTTAAAGCAACAACGATAATTAATAAAATAAAATCATTTTTGTAATTGTATATTCATGCAGATGCTCTCATATACGAGAATCTATGTTCATATTTCTGTTAAGATACATTTGTCTTTTTTTAATTCGACTTTTTTAAATTTAATTAACCTATTTGAGAAATCAACATAAGTGGATCTATCATGTTCTGTTCGTTTAGTTATAGTTGAATCAAAAGGGCAAAAAATAAAAGCAGATATTTTTCATATATTTAGATCATTTTATTGAATAATATAAACTCCAAGTCCCATATAATAACAGTTTCGGGGTTTGCCTCGCACTGGCCTTGTTAATAAATCGATACCCGCAACACGTAAATAGTCAGGGCCGCCTGAACCGTTTCCAATTGGAATGCATAATATTGCGCAATATACTCGACTGAGTACTCGCGCACTACGGCCCTTCCGAGGCGAGAGACACAACCGTCTCTCGCCCTGTCCACTGATAAACTGCGTGGACCAGCAGTTCTAGAAATTACAAAACCGGGTCCGGCTTCTATGGGACCTAAAGATTATTTTCCTCATTACACTTAACATATCCTTTTTCATCCAAAGTCGGATTAAATTATGAAATATGATAGATAATTGACTATATTATAATTGACTAATACGATTACGTTGAGAAAAACAATAAGTGGAATTTTTTGTATAATTTGAATTTTTTGTAATGTTTTCGTGCACAACTTCAGCCTTGCCTCTACTGCCTTTTTTTATCCGGATCGTCCATGGTATCCGTAAAACGATATCTTTTGAAAAGCCAGCAAAAATTACACTTGATCAATGTCCGTATTGTCATAAACGTTTCGCTGCCTTTTCTGTGCATG
>CAKNYM010049459.1:212114-230491 GCA_932195095.1 Andricus curvator
GTGCATGCCACTTAATCAATGTCCGTATTATCATGAAAGTTTCGCTGCCTTTTCTGTGCATGCCACTTAATCAATGTCCGTATCATCATAAACGTTTCGCTGCCTTTTCTGTGCATTCCACTTAATCAATGTCCGTATTGTCATAAACGTTGCGCTGTGTTTTCTGTCATTGTCACTCAATAAAAGTGCGTATTATCATAAACGTTTCGCTGTCCTTTCTGTCATTGTCACTTGATCAATGTTTGTATGATCATAAACGTTTCGCTGTCTTTGCTGCGCATGCTACTTAATCAATGTCTGTATTATCATGAACGTTTTGCTGTCTTTTCTGTGCATGTCACTTAATCAATGTTAATTATCAATTATCATAAACGTTTCGTTTCCTGTGCATATTAAGATTGAGGGGAGACCGAGCGGCTCCGTACGTTGCCAACGCCGGGCGCCGTATATCCCTGCCCTTTTAGAATCCTCGCTGGCACTTCACGGTTTATCAAATAATCTGCTACATTTACTCCAAGCTGGTTGCAGACAATCCTGAAGCCAGCACGTGATTGCCGATATAATTTATGAGACATATGATATTCGTCAGCCCATGCAAATATTTTATTCGACTTTATTAAAAGCGTGAAATGAAGGGGGGGTATAGTTAGGCAAAATTTATCCGTTCGTGCATGCAAGATATTTATATGTTCCCATACGGTCGGCCTTATGGTGACACCTGTCCAGGGGTCGAAAACTGAAACATTGGAACAAAGATTCTAAAGTAGATCAATCTTGTATTTATGTAATATGCATATTATGCAAAGGAGGATTGTCACTAAGGTGATCTTCAATTTTCAATTAAAATGATGAATCTTTAACTGGAATGATCAATTCCAGTGTAATGATGTAATAATTGTAACAACTATAAATTCACGAAATAATAAATTGATAAACAAATCAGGGGTCATCTGCAAAATTACGTGAGGTGTTTTTCTGAAATGTTCAGCCCACCTCCCCCTGCAAGATATCGTGCGATTTTCTCTGACCCCTGCCACCACAAAATCTTACTGAGATTTTATAAACTTAGGGAAGGAACATAAATATAAAATATAAACTCTGTTAATTAAATAAACAACGAATGTTTTAAAAACAATAAGTAGTTTTACAAAAGTTCAATTTGATCATTTCTTCAGGGTCTAAAGTATTAAAACTAAAATTCAATGTTCATTTGCACTATTATTCACTAGGCTATAAATGATAAAGATTTATTCTTCGTGGGCTTCACAGCCTTTCCACCAATAACCTCTTTCCCCCTTTTTCTCGTTTTTCCACTTAACCCATGTGTGTACACCCAACTTTATTCCCTTTGTTACACACTCTGGAAACGCGGGTGCCCACCTTCCATTTTTCCATTTTTTAAATAATTATGCAATTTAACTCGTTTTCTTATCGTTTATTCCAATTAATAACAAAATTGAGTGCCAAAGGCACAAAACTCTTAAAGGTGCTTCAAACGAGGCGGTTTTTAGAAAAATACAAAATACGGCTACAAGGATGAATTTTTTTACGTAATATTGTTACCACCTAATCTGACGGCTTATATATGTGCATGACTAGAGCCCCTTTTTTAAACAATGGTCTTGTTGTTGTTGTTTTTTGTTTATTAATTGAAACGCACTTTGAAACGTTGTGCGCCTGTTTTCGGTTCACCATCGGTATACTCCTAGTGGCGCTTTGTCCATTTCCAGGCGCAGAAAATTTATCATATTTTCAATTACAAAAAAAAAAAAAACAACAAGCCCATTTTTCGAAAAGGGCTCTACACATGCACTTGTATGAGTCTTTAGATTATGTAGTAAGAATATTACATCAAGCATTTCACTCTTGCAGCCGTATTTTGTATTATTGTAAAAACCAATTCGTTTGATGTACCTTAAAAAACTTCAAAGCACGCAAAGCAGTGTACTGTGCGTCGGATTGCAGGTCAGGATGCTACACACAGAATGTAACGAATAATTAATTAATTAATATGATTAACCAAATTATTATTAATTTAATTATTACTCAATAACTTTCACGTGCATGAATCAAATAACTTAATAAGAAATTAATAATCCACTCAAAGTTGAATTTGTTATGACTGGATACCTGGGTACCCTGGGTGTGCCCGCGATACGTATACATACTTTGAAGTCGATTATTTTTGCAAAAAAATCCTAAATGAATTTTAATTTCACCTTTTGTTTATAATTGAGCTAAATAACGACGATTCGGAGGCCTCAAGCAAGGTATTAGTTTTTAATTCATTACAATGCAAAACTGTGCTGTGGTGGATACCCGGGTACATGTCCGTGAAGTTAGCAAACCAACAATTAAATATTCAAGTTTTGTTTGATGGAATCGTTTGGTCATCGTTTGGTCATGTTCGGAAACCAAATTTTGTCGTTTGGACGGCAAAACACAAAAAGATATTCAGTTTTCAAAATTGGAATGCTAACTTCACGCTGCACGGTGTGCCTGAACCAACTTTAAATGCAAGGTCAATCCAAGGCACATCCAATTCTTTTTTGGATTCGATTAAGGGGCTCAAAAAAATGCGCAGACAAATTTTGAGCCAAATCCCCCGAGCCGTTTTTGAAAAAAGTGTTTTTTTATGGGTTGAAAATAAAAATTTCCAAAAAAATGTAATGCATTTTCATTTTTTGTCAGTTTATTCAACGAAATATGGTAAATAAATATAATATCAGTCCATATCAATACTGAAATCAAAAATAATTTATTTTGACACATGTCGGGCATTGTATTCTTGTACAGCTTTTAGTAAGTTACTTGGGTAATGAGGGTGTGTGCTCGAAACTTGATATTTAGCCCAGGTTGTTGTAAAATCCGAATGGACAGATTCCATGGCTTGTTCACTGTAAAATCTAAGGCTTTTTTTAACTTTACAACAAAAATCAGGGACTCCCATGTACAAACTCGCGAGTAACATTACACATACTAGCCCATTGGAGACTCTCATCTTCAAATTCCATCAGCATGTGTTTATACATTTTGTTCACAACCCCGAACATCAGATGTAGTTCTGGTGGTGGAATTATTTCTAATATTTTTGTGTTAGCGTTTTCTGAGAAAATTATGGGAGTATTTGTACAATTTTTATACTTCTTCGCAGATGATGTTTCACTTCCACTGTCTTGCCACGCAAAAAAATTTTCCTTAAAATTGGCAACAGTTCTGCATCCCCCATACGCGTTTAATTCATCTTTTGATGCAGTAGACCATGTCAATAAAACGTTTTCATATTTCTCTTCTGTATGGGCCACTATCCCAAGCAGGAATAATTTCTTCACGCCAGAATCCTTAAACGTTTTTGCGAGAACGCCTTCAGTATCCTTCTGTCGACCTTCTACATTTGCAAGTTCTGATTCATGCAAAGATTGCATCGAAAGGCAAACTTTCAAAAATCCTCCGCCAGTATCTATTCCGAATTTAAAATGCATTTCATCAACTTCCCTTTTTTCTTTAACAAACTGAAACAATCCTTTTCCATTATTGCAAAACACTAAGGTTTATGCAGTAGTTGCAGTATCGTTATTTTTAGTGTTAATCACATTAAACTCTTTCATACTGAAATACAAATCAAGAGAATGATTCAAAGTTTTTAATTTTTATTTTATATCTTTGAAACAATTTTCTGTCATTCGTAGCGACGCGAAGAGCTGCTGTAATACCATGTACTTTATTCGTTGAAAGCCCATAGCTTGTTCCAATTTTTAAAATATCTTCAGCAGAAACACGCTTCCGTTTTTTGCTTTCTGATTGCTGTTCCGTCAAAGAAATTTCCAAAGGCTTTCCATGTTTCTGAGATAAAGCGATAACAGTATTTCTATCTGATTTATTTTGTTCAATGTTTTAATTTTCGTAATGCTTCGGTGTACAAGGAAAATGTGATTTTCCTATTACGAATTCTGAATAGCACTTTTTGCAGTATCTTGTTTTATTTCTTTCGCATCTGATGTGTTTTTTAAAAAATTGCTGCGTCCTGGTAAGGGCATACTAATGGATAGCAAAAATTATTTTCATGGAACTTGTTCTAGATATGTTTACATTAGGTAAGAGACTCCATCAATGTTTACATTCACGTGTTGTTGTTTTTAAACAGGCATGTATGATGAAAGGTATATTTCAAGACGTACTTCAAAGACTTTATTATATTTTAGGACTTTATTATATTTTTTATTTAGTTTTATTTTAAAAGTTGAAATTTTCATGTCTTAAGAGTCTTTTTTAATTTTATAATGTTGTTTATCAATAAGATGCAGAAAAAAATCAATTTATTACATTTTTGGGAAAATTCTATTTTTCACCATTAAAAAACATTTTTCTAAAAAACGGCTCTGGGGATTTGACTCAAATTTCTGTTGCACACTATTTCTAAGCCCCTTAATCGAAACCTCTCAAAAAAATTGGATATGCTATGACCTTGCATTTAAAGTTGGTACAGGCACACCCTGGGTGGTGAACAAATTTTAATTTTTTCAAAAATTCTTTGACCAATCGTTTAGATGTCGTTTGGTTGCGCTTGGAAGCTCACTTTTGACGTTTCGACGATGAAATTGTGTGAGTTATCAAATAAAAAAGTTATTAGCACCATACTTGCGAGTGGCGCCTTCTCAAGTGGTAGTGGCCTTCTTTTGTCAGCCATGTATACCATTAGTATACCATTAAGCCATTTCCCTTTCAGGGTAGGCGTGACACTACCCGATTCGGGTAGTGTTTCTAGGTGGATAGTTTCCTTGTAGTTATAAATAACTACAAGTTTGGGCTCACCACACCCATAATATGCCAACAGGACACAGTATTCTCGAATGGTCACCCATCCAAGTACTAACCGCGCCCAACGCTGCTTAACTTCAGTGATCTGACGAGAACTGTTTTTTCAGCGTGGCATGGCATTTTTCAGATCTCCTGATATTTTGAAAATTTTAGATATTTTAGAAATTTTAGAAAATTTGGTAATTTTAGAAATTTTTGCAAACTTATGAATTTTGAAAATTTGAGACGTTTTTATAATTTTAGAAATTTTCAACAGTTTAGACATTTTGATCATTTTACCAATTTTAATAATTTTTGAAATTTCAGATATTTTGAATATTTTGAAAATTTATTTAATTTTAGAAAATTTGAAAATTTGAGACGCTTATATAATTTTAGAAATTTGGAAGATTGTAGAAATTTGAGAAATTCTGATAATTTTAGAGATTTGAATAATTTTATCAATTTAAAATTTTTGAACATTTTAGCGATTTTAGAAATTTTTATGATTTAAAATTTTTTAGAAATTATGATAATTTTAGAAATTTGAATGAATTTAGGAATTCTAAAAATTTCATAAAATTTGGAAATATAAGAAATTTTGATAAGTTAAAATTTTTTGAATATTTAACAAATTATTATTTATAATTTATATTTTAAATTTTGAAAAATTTAAAAAATTTTACAAATTTAAAAAAATTTTAATTTTTTTTCGAAAATTGAACACTTCATAAAGTTCAACATTTTTGACGATTTTCATAATTTCAGAAATTTTTAACATCATTTGCGTATGAAGACACTTTACTCCTGAAAAGTAGAAATTTGGAAAATTTTAGATATTTTGGACAGTTTGAAAATTTTGGTAATTTTAGAAATATTGAAAATTTGAGGCGCCTCTATAAGTTAAAAAATGTTGACAATTTTATAAATTTGGAACACTGTAGAAATTTGAGAAATTCTGATAATTTTACTTTGAATGATTTTAGAAATTCTAAAAATTTCATAAAATTTAGAAATATTAGAAATTTTTTTAAGTTTAAAAATGTTAAACATTTAACAAATTTTAACAAATTTTAGAAAATTGAACATTTTATAAAATTCGCAATTTTTGATGTTTTTTATAATTTTAGAAATTTTGAACATTTTAGAAATTTTGAACATCTCAGAAATCTAGAATATTTTGAAAATATACGGAAATTTAGATGATCCAAAAATTTTCAAAATTTGTGGAAAGTTTCGGTACCACAGTTTTCGCGGTGAGGGGGTCAATTAACTCAAAATCCGTGTTCACAGATGTATAATATTTTATCATTTGCGTATGAAGACACTTTACTCCTAAAAAGTAGAAATTTAGACTGATAAATCATATTATATTTAAGGACACGGCTGATCAAAGAAGGTCACTACCACTTGAGAAGGCGCCGCACAGTGGTGCAAAAATAACCGTTGAAATGAAAGCTAATAAAATTTCGCATCGAACTGTCATGGCCGATTTTTACATTTTTGTTTATTTAATTGAAATTTTTTTTTTTTAAATTTGACATTTGAAGTATACCGCTTTTTAAAAAATGCTTTGATTCAATCAAAAATACCTAGAAAACTAAAAGAAACTTTTCAAAAAAGATGTCCAATAGCAATGCAAATGTTCAAAAATTAATTGAATTTGTTATAAACAAATAAGTGAATGAAAATGGTTTCGTGGGGATTGGCGGTGATATGTCACTTGATTCGCACTAAATTTGAACAATTTATGGACAAAAAGAGTTTTTTAGTTGAATTTATAAAAGTTAATAAATAATTTGTTATTTCAAGAGCAATTTTTATAAACAAATATTCATATCACGTATTTCTGATGGAATAAATGAAGTTTTTTTATGGAATCGATCATATATTACTTGGAAATTAAACCTAAGTATCATATTTGGTCAGCAAATAGAAGCTAATAATTGTTTAAACTACTTTAAATAACAAATGCACTATTTGGCTATTTTTCGAGGTACAAACTTGATTTTCTCGATGCAATTAACTGTGAATAACTAACTTCTAAATTTTTAAAAACATTTTGATGACAGTAAACAATTTATTATTGTAAACAACAATTGCTTGAACAAATTTTTATCATTGTATGTATTTATAAATAAAATACTGCTTTTTTCACGGAATTAACAGTATAGTTAAAAATTAAACTGGCTCGGTTGAGAAATAACTTCTTTGTAGAAAATTAACATTTTCGGGTTGAAAATTAAAAAAATTAGTAAAAAATTTAACTATTTCATCGAAAGATGAACCAATTTGTTACAAATTATTTTTTTTTTGAAGATTCATCGTGCTAGTTAAAAATGCACTGCTTTTGTGGAAAATTCACTTTTTTTCATTGAAAATTAATTTTTTAACTTTCAATTTAACTATTTCATTCTTGGCTGTATCTCTCTAATTGTAGATTCAACTATTTGGTTGAAGATTCAATCATTTGATTGAAAATTCAACAGTTTTGTAAAAAGCTTTTCTTCTTCATTTAAAAATACAACATTGAGGATAAAATTTTTTTTCTTCTTTGATAGAAAAGTTTTTATTGTTGAATAATCAACTCTGGTTGAAAATTCGTCTCTTTGTTTTGAAAATTCATCTCTCTTGGAAGATATTTCATCTTTCAGTATTTCATCTTTTATCATGCGAATTTTCAACTGAAAAGGATTACATTTAAACAAAATTCTTGAATTTTCAACAACATATATCAACTTTTAACGAAACAGTTGAATTTTCCAAACAAGAAGATTAATTTCTGCCAAAACAGACAAATTTCCAACAAAATATATTTGAGATTTCATCAAAGCAGTTAAATTTTCATTCAAAAGAGATACAAAATAGTTTATGTTTTTATATTTTTATGTTGATGGTTTGTGTTTATTATTTTTATGTTTGGCAAGGAAATTGGCGTCACGATTACTGGGACATTTAGCTTAGTTGTATTGTTAATTATAAAAATTAATTTTTTACCTCCTCAAAAAAAAGAAACAAATTTTCAACAAACTAGCTAAATTTTCAAGCATTGAGACGAATTTTCAACTATATAGTTGAATTTTTAACCAATAAGATAAATTCTTGATTCAAAAATGGAATATTTATATTTTTAATTAAAAAATAAATTTTCAACAAAATGGTTAAATCTTCAACAATTTGAGAATTCCTTCGAATACCCAAAATAATTTCAAAATACTATAAATGAATATCTTGAAATATCTGAATTTTTTTTTGAAATTCCATGAAGCAACCCTGTTTTTCTGAATAAATTTGTTGAAATTTAATAAAGAATTATATATACATATATCAAGCTTTTCCTGCTAGGAATATTGGAATTATAATAATTAGAATAATTGAATTGAAAATAATAGGTTTCAGTGAAAAATATATAAACATATCAAGCTCTAAATTGGTTAGAAGTTTCAAAAATTGTTGTCAATGATTCTGGATTTTTATAAGAAATCCATGAATCACAATTATAACTTAGTCTAGATGGCAAGAATTACAAATAAAATAATTACATATTATCTTAATGACATTTTTCGACTGGACACAAATTTAAAAAGTGCTAGGATTTTTAAATCTTTCTAAAAGCAGTTTTTTAATAGATCCAGAAATTTAATCACATTTTTTAGTAGATTTCAAAAATATATTTTTATTAATATATCTTACAATATTTAATTAATGTAAAGAATTTAAAAAATTAAAAGAAACTTTTTTCTCTTACCTTCTCGTCTTGTTTGCTGACCGCGCAAAATCTCGCTAGAATACTGGATTGCTGGAATAACGAAAAACTCAACATAAATTAACATAAAACATAATTCGGATCAATAAAAGTGATAAATTATAAAATGTGTCAGAATTTTAATTAACGACACGGGATATTTGACTATCGAAATATAGAATCACGAATTATTTAAAAATATCCTGTTATAAACACGACATCATAAAATAAACGAATTTCCAATTTATTAAATTGCCGTTATTATACAAAAATTCCGATACATTAAAAAATTCCGGACATTTAAAATAGCTGATAAAAAATTTAATTTTCAAAGTAAAACCAACAACTTACACCAACATTCTCAAACAAATATATTCAAGATTGTTTAACAATTTATTATTTATAACTGTTAAAATTATGCTTACTGTAAGAAAATTTTATGAGTATACATATTGAAAAAACATGTTTTTGTAATCATGATTTATTTTTGCGTTCTTTTGGGTTAGTCTCCAAAAAAACTTCCTTAAAAACTTTGATTGACAAATAATTTGAAAGTCGTAATTAAATGTAAATTAATATAAAAAGCAACATTTTGAACGTCCGTTCGTTCTGTGTCAACGGTAGGCTTATTGCCTAGGTATCACTTTTTGCGAAAAAAAATTATGCAACAAAATTGTATGAAAATAAAATTTTTGGAAAAACTGTTGGAAAAAATTTCTTCAAATGCCTTTTTGCTGTGCCAAATGCTGACGCTCTAAAAAGAGGAGATTTCCTACCAAGAAGATTATTTTTCTACCAAAAAAGACAAATTTTAAATAAAAAAGATCAATTTTCAGTCAAAGATGGAAAATTTACATTTTCAGTTGAAAAAATTTAATTTGAAACCAAAGAAATTTCAACAAAATAATTCAATTTCCAATTATTTTTAACCGAAAAAGAGGAAATTTCAAACCAAACTTTGAACTAAAAAAGATGAATTTTCGATCAAAAATGGAAAATTTACATTGTTATTAGAAAAAATTAATTTTAAACCAAAAAACAAAAACTTTCAACAAAATGATTAAATTTTCAACTAACCAGATAAACCTTCCACAGCAAAAAATAATTTTTGATCACAGTAGTAACTTTTACCCAAGGAGTTGAATTCTTGAATAAAAAAGATCAATTTTTAAGAAATAATGTAATATTAGATATTTTAACCAAAAACCATTTTAATTTTAAATAAAAAATCATGGAATTCAACCAAAAAAGACGAATTTTCAACGAAATACAAAACCATTTCACACCAAAAGTGGAAAAGTTAGATTTTGAGTAAAGAAACTCAACTTTCAATATAAAAGACGAATTTTGAACAAATAAAGACTTTTCAGTCAAGGAAGAAAAAAAATTGTTATTCAAATTGTTGAAATTTCAAGCCAAAAGTCGAATTTTCTGTAAAACAGTTGAATTTTCAAACCGATAATATGAATTCACAAAGCCTTGCATTTTTAACTGAAAAAGATGAAATTTCATACCAAGAAGATTAGTTTTCTACCAAAAGAGATAAATTTTAACTAAAAAAGATGAATTTTCAACCAAAAATGAAAAACTTACATTTTCAGTTCAAAAATTAATTTTAAACCAAATAACAAAAAACTTTCAACAAAATAATTGAATTTTCAACTAATGGATGAACCTTTAATCAAAAAAAGTAATTTTTTAACTTAATAGTAACTTTTACCCAAGGAGTTGAATTTTTAAATAAAATAGATGAATTTTCAACGAATAATGTAATATTAGATATTTGAATCAAAAACCGTTGAATTCAACCATAAAGACGAATTTCCAACCAAATAGTTGAATTTTCAACGAAAAACAAAACAATTTTACACCAAAAATGGAAAAGCTAGCTTTTCAGTAAAAAAACTCAACTTTTAACATAAAAGACAAATTTTTAACTAATAAAGATTTTTCAGTCAAGAAAGGAAAAAAAATTTTTGTTCAAACTGTTGAAATCTCAAGCCCAAAGACGAATTTTCTGTAAAACAGTTGAATTTTCAAACCGATAATATGAATTCACAAACCGTGCATTTTTAACCAAAAAGGAGGAAATTTCAACCAAAAAGGAGAAATTTACATTTTCAGTTCAAAAAATTAATTTTAAACGAAAAACTTTCAACAAAATAATTACATTTTCAACTAACGAGATGAACATTCAACAAAAAAAAATGTTTTAACATAGTAGTATCTTTTACCTAAGAAGTTTCATCATTAATTAAAAACATAAATTTTCAACAAATAATGTAATAGTAGATATTTTAATCAAAAAATATTCTAATTTTTAATCAAAAACCGTTGAATTCAAACAAAAAAGACGACTTTTCAATAAAATAGTTTGCTTAACCAAAGTTTGCCCAAAAAATTAAAAACCATACATAAATCGTGATATCATTATTATATATTTACCAACAGAATTAACGATAACAGCTGAAGCGAAGACAAGAGTACCAAGGAACCTCATTTTTTCATTTTTCTAACTACTACTCAGAAACTCGTGAACGTAGTGTAACAAATGCATTTTTACCAGATATTTGATTATGTATACTATTCGAAAGATGTTTTGGAAGCGAGAATCTTATTTTTCTGGGTCACTTGTATTTCATCAATCTGTTTTTTCCTCTTTGAAGGCAAGCAATAGTGCTGATTCACAATATACACTGGAACCTTGATGTACGGCTGGTTTCGGGCGTGGCCTACTTACTACTTGGCCTACTTGACTTTGACGGTAAATCAGGGCATTCCGGAAGTTAACAGTCAGGACCGTATGAACAATTTCGAGTAGGAATACATTTGATATTATGCGAAATATGCGCGTAAGTGTGCGCAAGTACCCGCTTTGTGGCTACGGATCTGCGCAACTCGGTTGAGCTCAGAGCGCCACCCTCTCAGCCCCTTGGACCCCTCATCGACGAATACTGCCGGTGATAATTTTAGGAATGCGGTACGTCAAGAGCGTTTAGATTATAGTTTCCGTGTAATCAATATTTTCGAAAAATAAGAACGCAGTCCACATGTTTACGACGCCAGAAAAACTTGACACATAGAGCAGCCTCTCACGAAGGGAGGTGGTATGTCAAGATCCGTTATATCAAGGTTCCAGTGTAACCAATATTTTCGACAAATAATAACGCAGTCAACATGTTTACGACGCCCGAAAAGCTGGCCTAAATTCCATGCATGGCCTAATTCATATTAGAAGCCGGATACAGGGACAATTTTATACTACATTTGACCCCCCCCCCCCTTGAAGACAAGCTTGGACTTTTGACTACCCTTCCCCGTCTCCTCTGGCCACGTGGACTGATTCCATATTTTATGAAAATATAGATATTCTTGGTATTCAAAAGCTACGAAGACGAATTATATTATTATGATACAAAGCAGAAAGTCCAAACAAAAAGTAGTGTAAATTTTTTAGTTTTTCATGTTTTTCTGTTGTTCTTAAACAATTATTTGTCTGAAGTAATCGTTTTAACGAATCAAAATTTGTATTAATTGTAAATGTACGATATTACTTTCAATGCCCTAAATTGAAGAATGAATCAACACATTTATTCAAAATTATATCATTTTAGGCAATTTTAAGTTAGAAACATTAAAAATGGAAAGTTCACAATTTTTTTAAATTGAACACTTTTCAAATTAGAAGTTGAATTATTTCAATTTTAAGTCGTTGCAAATGAATAATTGTTCAATTGTTATTTATACACCAAAATTTGTTTTGAAATCTTTTGAAACATTCTCTTATAACTATATTTTTTTATTTAGAAAAACCCTTCAAGTTTCCCCAGGAACATCTTATTTTACATCTTTTGGAATCTTTACAAATTTTATATTATTTTTGAAAAATTTTCAAACCTTCTGAATATCTTTTTAAATTATTCGATTTTTTCCTAAAACTTTTAATAAATCCTGCGAAATTAAAAAACTTGCCTTAAAATCTTCCAGAATATTATTTTTACAGTTTTGGAAACCTCTTGAAATCTTTTTAAATATTCTATTGAAATTAATTTTCCAAAAAATGAAATCACTTTCAATTTTTCAAGGAATTTTAATAAATTTTTTTATTATTTTGAATCTTCTTAGAATGCTTAAAAAGCTTCAAAATTTTTCTTCGAAATCTTCAAAAATCTACATTTTTTCTCACATTTTTTTAACATCTTTTCAAGTTTTAAATTATTTTTGAATTTGTTCAAAACTTCTAAATATCTTTCAAACTTATAGCAATTTTTTCCAAATTTATAACTGTTTAATTTTTATTTATTCAACAAAATTTTCTTTTATTTTAAAATATTCTTGAATATTCTATTAAAATTAATTAAAAAAAAAATCATTTAAAATTTTCCCAGGAATCTTAACACAATTCTTATATTATCTTACAACCTTTCAAAATCCTTAAAAGCTTCAAAATTTTATTTAAAAACCTCTACATATCTCCTCAACGTACTCGAACATTTCCTAAATGAATACATTTTTATCTGTATTTACACATAAAAATTCAACATTTTCACTTAGAAATCAAATTTTTTTTAATAAACATTATTTATTATATATATGTCCAAATGATTAGAAAGATGGAAATAAAAGACCATATAATAGATGATAGAATTCCGCAAAATATGTAACGTTTTATTTTGTTGCTTCTCTGAACGAGGCCTTTAAAAATCATATCAAAGAAAATTATTTGCTTCTTGAAGTATTTTGTTGAAAACTTGCCTTTTTTGCTAGAAAAATAATCTTTTGGGTTGAAAATTCATTTTTTTGCTTGAAGATTCATCATTTTAGTTAAAAATTTCTTTCCTTAGCAGAAAATTTAACTATTCCCTTTTTTGTGGAAAATTTAACTTCTTTTATAGAAGCTCAATCTTCTTGGTTCAAAAATTAATTTTTTTACTGAAAATTTAGCCATTCTATTTCTGGTTAAAAATTCATTTCTCATGTTGAAAATCGAACTACTTTATAGAAATTCGTTCTTTTTGTGTGAAATTTTTAAAAAACATTTTATATATTCCATGTTTGGTTGAAAATTGATCTTTTTTAGTTGAAAAGCCATTTATTTTGTTGAAAATTTTTCTTTTTGCGTAAAATATTTATCTTTTTGGTTGACAATTCCACTACTTAATTAACAATTCATTTTTTGGGTAAAGACTCATCATTTAGGTTAAAAGATTTCTTGGTTGAAAATTGAACTGTTTTGTTTAAAATTCGTTTTTTTTTTATTTAAAAATTAAATTTTTCCAACTGTAAATATAATTATTTCATTTTTTTACATTTGTTTGCAGATGAACTTTTTTCCTACAAATTTATTTTTTTGGGATGAAAACACAACTTTTTTCAGGAAATTCGTCTTTTTGGATCGAAAATTCAACATCTTGTATGAGATTTTTTTCCCTGATTGACTGAAAAATCTTTCTTGTTTGAAAATGGAACTCTTTCCTTGCAAATTCCTCGTTATGGTTCGAAAATTAGTTTGTTTATTTTGGTCAAGAATTCAAATAAATTGTTGAAAAATTGTATTTTTTGCTTCATTTCAACTCTTTTTGATTCAAAGTTAAAAAAATAAAAAAAAATAAATATCAATAGTTTCAAAATAAGAATTTTACAAGCCAAAATTTTCAAGTTATCAAAAAATGTATAGTAAGAAAGACAAGAAGGAAACCTTTGAACTGTTCAAATACATTGGAACTGCCACTTTATTTTTTTTTGCCGAAAATTTGTATTTGAAATTCAAAATGGTCTCAAATGACGAATTTTCTCTGCATGTGCACAAGGGTGAAAAAAAATAATTTCGAATTTTTATGAATAACACCCAGGAATTTTTTCGAATCCACACAAAAATTAATCCATTTTTTTGGTTGAAAAAAGAATATTACCTTTAGTGGTGGCGCAAGCCCCATGAAGTTGAACACGTATTTCCGTTTGAAAAAAAGACGTTCTTGTAAATTTTATTCAGAATCCTCAATATTAGCTGAATCGAGTTGAAACTCAACATTTCTCTTCACAATTAGCCATAGAATACATATAGAATATTACTTTTTTAAATATCACCCCCATAGGTCTGTTTTATTGGGTCCCAAAAAAAACCCATAGGTGAAAAAATTGGTTCGGCGAGTTTTTGGCGCTAACTATGATTTTTTTGCGGTTTTTTAATGCAAATTGTTTCTGATACGTAAAAAACTACTGTAAACTGATAATTAGATGTTTACATAAATTGTTTAAACAATTTATTATTGTTTTTAGCAATTTTCTCTTAAAATGGAGATAGATAATCGCGGTTTTTTCAAAAAAAAATTTACTTCTTGTCCAATTTTCAATTAGCAATAAACTTCTTGTTGTAATTTAAAAAATTAAAAATAATCCACTTAAAAGAGTAAAATACTCTTTAAAAAATGATTATTGTTGAGGCTCACTCATTATTGTCCCTAACTAAAAAGTCAGAGCAAAACTAAAGATTTTAGGAAAAAAGAAACTATCTAGCATTACTCTGAGAGAATATCGTTATAAAAAATAATCAATTGTTTAAATAAGCCTGTTTGTTAACTTAAATTGATTATTACTTCACTAAGTGGAAAGTGGAAAAAACGTTTAATAGTTCAGAAAAAGCCGCAACTTTTTAGCACTTATCTAAGCGAAGATACTTATAAACAATTATAAATTGTTTAAACAACTATGTTTGTCAACTTGCATTATTTAATACTTTACCAAATACAAAGTGGGTAAAAAATTAAACATTTCAGGAGAAACCGCAACTCTATTGCATTAATAAAGAAGGAGATAGTTATAAACAATAATAATTGGTTTTAATAATTATTTTCACTGAATTTAATTAATTATTAACACACCCTATGTGAAAAGTAGACAAATAGTTGTAGATTTCATAAAAAGCCGCAATTTTCTAGTATTATTCAAATTGAATATTAATAATAATAATAAATTGTTTAAACAAATATTTTTGTTCACATTAATGAACTACCTCTCTCTAATTGAAAATTGGACAAAAAGTGATAAATCTTTGAAAAAACGCGACTTTCTATCCCCATTCTAGGAGAAAATTGCTAAAAACAATAATAAATTGTATAAACAATTTACTCAAACATCTAATTATCAGTATGCAGTAGTATTTTATGTATTAGAAACAGTTTGCATTTGAAAAAAGGCAAAGAAATTATAACTAGCGCCAAAAACTCGCAAAACCCATTTTTTCACTTATGGGGTTTTTTTGGGACCCTATAAAACAGACTTATGGGGGTAATATTTGGAAAGAATTATTTTATTCGTATTCTATGGATAATGGTGAAGACAAACGTTGATTGAAAAATGTTGAAAATTCTGAATAAAATTTACAAAAACGTCCTTTTTTAATGGGAAATACGTGTTATACTTCATGGGGCTTGCGCGACCTCTGAAAAAAAAATTTCTGTTTTCGATTTGAAAAATATTTTCGGTTGTATATTTTCCTTATTTTTTATAGGAAATTGCAATTGTTTCACAAAATTCTAAAAAATTCTTCTTTCCTTATGCAAAAGTAACTTTGAGGTCTCTATAAATAAAAATTTGTAAAATTTAACTAATAACTAGTAAAATTCTACAGATTGGATTAAAGAAAAGTGAGCTACCAAAGATTAGTAGAAAATTATTTATTCGATTAGTCGAGATATTTCGTAATTTAATAGTAGAAAGCAATTAATTGCTTGTTACAAATAAATAGATTCACTTAGGACTGTAAATAAAATTTAAAAAAAGTTTGTTGAAATGGAAAACGTGAAAAATAGAACAATTTAATAAAGCAACGCGATGATGTTACATTTTTAACTTTATTAAAACAATAACAAGGCCATATTGACAAATTGTGAACGTGACCTAGTCGTTATCTATTTTTAAAAAATTGCCTTCTGATTGTTTAAACAAATTTTAGAATAATGACAATTTTTTAGATTCAGTAATTTACAATGTATCGATGTATTCTGGTCATACATTTTTCTGATTATCCATAGGAAATTGCAATTATTCAGCAAACTTTGTAAAAATGATTTGCCTTGCATAATGATTGAATAAAATTGTTCAAACTTAAGTAATTACTAGTGAAATTTTACAAATTTGATTAGCGAATATTGGGCAAGAATCTTAATTTTCTACAAAAAAATAAAATTCCAACAAAATACAGGAATTTTCAGCTAAGGAAAATAAAAAAAAAACAATAAAAGAAGTGGTTGAATTTTTAGTTAAAAAAATTAATTATTAACCAAAAAAACTAATTTTCAAAGAAATAGTTAAATTTTCAGTTAAAATAAAGAATTTTCAATCAGAAAAACTGCATTTTTACACAGTGGCTAAACTCTCTATCAAGTACTTAAATTCTCAACTAAAAAGATACATTTTTATTGAAAATGGAATAGTTAGATTTTCAAGCAAAGAAATCAATTTTCTACTAAAATAGTTGAATTCTCACCAAAATATGACTTTTCCACAAAATTTTACGTCCATTTACATTCTTTTCAATCCATTAAAAATATAATACTTCGATTTTGTCATTTTTTCCGATATCATTATTAATATAATATTTTTCAAATGAAAAAATTAAAAATCAGCCGAAGCGAAGACAAGAGTTCCGACCAACCTTATTTTTTTATCAATCTGTTTTTTTTTGTTTCTGTTTCTTCACTTAGAGAATCTAAACTGACTTGTTTAGTAAGTACGTTACAACGAAATGGTCGAATTTTTAATCCAAAAAATATTAAAATTCCACCAAAAACAGTTACATTTTTAACCAAATAGTTCAATTTTAAAGCCGAACCTTTGAATTATTATCAACTAAATGGTCGAATTTTCAAAAAAAAAAAAAAAAAAAAAAATTAATTTGCAACAAAAATCAAGACTTTAACAAAATAGTTGAATTTTGAAAGTGAGAGTTGAATGCTTCGAGAATAATAAAATGTTCAGCAAAATAGTCAAATTTCAAACATACGAAGATGAGATCTCATCGAAAAATGTAATGGGTGATATTTAAATTTTTTGTTGAATTTTGAAATAAAAACGATCAATTTTACAACATGAAGTGAAAAAGTTAAATTTGCAGTAAAAAAATTAACTTTCAACAAAAAAGATGAATTTTTAACAAATAAAGATTTATCAGTCAAGAAAAGAAAAAAAGTTTATTTAAATTGTTGAATTTTCAAGACAAAAGACGAATTTTCTGTAAAACAGTTGAATTTGCAAACCGATAAAATGAATTCACAAACCGTTGCATTTTTAACCAAAAAAGAGGAAATTTCAAACCCAGAATATTAGTTTCCTACCAAAAAGGACAAATTTTCAACTAGAAAAGATAAATTTTCGATCAAAAATGGAAAATGTACATTGTCAATTGAAAAAATCAATTTTATATCAAAAAAACAAAAACTTTCAAGTAAATAATTAAATTATCAACTAACGAGATAAACCTTACACAGCAAAAAATAATTTTTGATCACAATAGTAACTTTTACCCGAGGAGTTGAATTTTTAAATAAAAAAGATCAATTTTGAATGAATAATGTAATATTAAAGATATGTCACCCAAACACCATTTTAATTTTAAATCAAAAACTGTTGAAGTCAACCAAAAAAGACGAATTTTCAACCGAATTCTTGAATTTTCAACGAAAAATAAAACAATTTCACACAAAAAGTGGAAAAGTTATATTTTGAGTAAAAAAGCTTCACTTTTAACATAAAAGACGAATTTTTAACCAAAAAAGAGAAAATTTCATAAGTAGATAAGTAAGGCGGGTTCTAACGCAAGATTCCTACCTTACCG
>CAKNYM010049460.1:0-45403 GCA_932195095.1 Andricus curvator
ATCCTTTCAGAATCTTTCCGATTTTTTGGGCAGGGGGGTTATAAACTATAAAGCATCCACCAATCATGGCGCGTATAAGAAGTGCTGCTATCTCTCTGCCCACTAGCAAAGTCCCAAATACCGTCTCATAACTTTACTATCATGTGTCAAATATCAAAACGCGCTCAGCTTCCGATCCCCCAGGCTAGGCGGCGGGTTCACCCCCTGCACCCCACTAAAAGATTAAATTTCTGGAAAGGCCCATAACAGACATTTGTTGCATAAAGTATCGTGTGCACCACGGGTAGTACGTCTTTACAGCCTCGCATGCTTACAGGACTTGTCTCCGACTCGCGCTCGCCTACGATTCGTCCTGGAAACAGCAGGCTCGGTTATGAAGACCCACGTACCACACTTGGTGCATAATCTACACTCAACTCCCGATATAAGAACGGTTCAAGGCATCGCTTGCAGTGGCCTTCAGCATAAATCGGGGAATCTAAACGTAAACAGTAAAGGCAGAATGCTGTTACTGAAAAAATTAATAATATCTTTTTGCGTATTTAGTTTCATTTTTACCAAAACACTACTTACAAAAAAACACTACTACCCCTTTTTGACAAACAGCTTCAATTACGCATTGTAAACTGAATGATTTCATACTCGAAAATGTTACAAATTTAACTTTCCAAATTGAAAAGAATTTCAAATTGACCAGTTGGTTGCAATAATGGGGATCATTCATTTTCAGAAGTCACTTGTTTTTCATTTGTTCTTCATGTAGTTGTGAACAAAACAAATGAAATATGAGTGACTTTCAAAAATGCTAGAACACCGTTATTGCACCCAACCGTTCAAATTAATTCATTAAAAATTTCATAAGTTTCATATAATATCAAGTCAGTGACATGATATATAATAAAAGCATCAAAGTGAAACAAATTTGTTATGACGTATAGTTTTCCCTCAAAATGTAACAGAAAAATTAATTAGGAAAACTTATAACAAATGTTTCTACTAACTAACGTAACAAATAACGAATCCGAGTTGAAAAACAAAAACTACACTAAATCTAAAACATGTTTCTATAAAAACTAGCAAAAGGATACATGATATGTTTTCTCGTCGCAGTAGCTTCAGTCTAATCCATTTTTTTTACTCCTAAAAGTCTATCTACGCATTACCCATAGCCTTTTGTTCGTTCCAAATTTCCATCAGTTCTTCTGGATTCCCATATCCATGCGACGTGACCACATACTTGTAATTATATTTATTATAATCTTTCTTGTAGAAATGAAACTCTTCACAATGAAATGGTTCAATGTCTGCCTTTTTTGCCACTAAACCTAGGAAGATGTCATCAAATCTAAAGTGCTTAGTGTAAAAGCTGGTATAGTACATGTCCAAAAGCGCTTCTTTAGAGAGAATGTATGACCCCGCTGTTACATAAGGTGGCCAGAGATGGTAAGGATATTCTTCAAGAGAAACATACCATTTAGATGTTTTATGTCTATGTGGAGCCGAAACAAACACAAAACCTGAATACAATCTAACATCATCTGGTAATTCAAAATCGAAAACCTGTCGCTTTTTCCTCGAGAGTATTTTTGATGCATTATTGAAGTTAGATTGGTTTTGAAAACTTCTCAGAGAATCAACCGAATCAACATGCGTGGTATTCAAATCTTCTTTCTCGTAAATAAATTTAGTCTTATTGTGAGAACTCGAACCAGGTTTGCGTCTTAGTTCGATCTTCTCTTTGACCGTCATTCTTCTCTCACGTTCTAAAAGAGTTAAATTGTCCGGAACCTCTGAATCTCTGATTTCCCTCTTCCTTCCTGCAAACCTCCTAGTCTCTTTCAAATAATCAGGATAATTGGCTGGGTTTCTCACAAATCTCAAGACGTTCTTTACCGAAACATAAATATCATCATCAACAAACATGTAGAACTTAGAATTTGAACATTCTTCAGAAGCCCATCTAAATCCTGTCATAGTTTTTATCGTGTTATTGAAGTAAGAGTCGACAAAATCGGCTTGGATGATGTCCTGATATTTTTGGGACTCAAGTTTGATTTTCGCCTGTAGTTCTTCGTCCCCTGGCCGAATACCCAGGAGGAAAACGGTTTTTGATGAAACATCGAAAAAGCGTTTTTCAAAGCCCCAGGAGTTCCTGATTGCGATTCTTCGGTCAAAATTTTCCATTGATGATTTCACGAGGAAAACGATTCGTAGAGATTGATATTCCAAATCGTTGCAAGTTCGTTTTGGAGTAAGAAGAAAGGTATGGTTATACTCGTTGATGGGAGGAACGTCAGGTTTTTGCTTGTTTCGAAGAGCTAAGACGAAAGGTTGAACGTCTCCATCGTAGGGATATGAAAAACTCTCGTCATATGTAGTTTCCATTATGTGAGTAAAGGCGCCGAACACATCCATCAGAGCGATGGTCCCAATTCCCAGGGCAACGTACTTTAATTTGATCTTCGAAATAATTCGAAAGATCAAACGAAAGATCGTCTTCACCGCGATGCACATTTCTTCAGGGAGTCCTTTTGCATTCTATTTACAGATTTAATCTGGAAAAGATGAAAATGTTAGATAATGAAATTGAAATAGCAAGTATAGTAGTGCAGTGCAGGTGTATAGGATGTTTCTTGAAATTCGCTAAAATGCCCATAACATAAGCATGCATGGGGCCGGTTGTATAAGAACAATGAATATGTTTCCGTAGTTTTTCATGCGCTGAATCTCAATCTGGTAGCGAGAATTGTTCATCGCGTCAGAACTTTGAGAAAAATGTTTTTAGGTCCCAAAAAATCACATTTTTGTCATTTTTGAAAATTCGTACCGGTTAGAGATTTCATCAAGTAGTCAAACTGAAGCAGGAAAAGCTAAACAGTGATAAATCCAATCACCCTTTTTTACAGGAAAAGCAAAAAATCTTTCTAAAGAAACAATTTACAACAGATTAAGTATTTTATTGGGGTGTAGGTGGATGGATCAGTTTAATAGCTATCGTATGAAACAAAAAGATGGCGCTACATGCGTATGTAACTAGTGCGTAGTGAAAGTTGTGAAAATAACTTAACCTGAATTCATTGTTCCGATATTGTGATTGGTTGCTACTAGAAAATCGCGCGCTAGAAAGGACTTCCTAACTTCCCTAACGAATCAAAAAAGATTACCACATGTCTCAACTCTCCCTAAAGGATCTCTAGTAACAATCTAATGGAAATGTCAATGGACTTAGAACCCTTTAGCTTTCCCTGGTATTGTAAATAAAAATAGTAAACAAATCGTTAAGAAAATCATCCGAAACAAATATTTTTATTTTTGTAGTATTAGTACTACATTTTTTAATGTTGATAATAATATCTCCAATTGTTAAAAAGGATTGAATATTTTCGTATAATTCATTCATTTAGTGTAAATTCTTATAATTTTTTAAATATTTTTACAAAATTCAAAAACTTTTTTTTCACTGAAATAGGGGTAAAAAAGCGAGAAAGTATGATTTTTGAAGAAAACTTAATTTCGTCAAAAAGTGAACTAAGCAGAGCACCGTTTATCTTTTTTTTTCTTTAATTGGAACGTTCCCGGAACGTGTAAAATGTCCGCCGCTTGGGAACGTTCCAAACATAAATTAACGTTATTGTTATTATTAGCAATAAATATCGCGTAAATCGTAAGTGATAGGTCAAAATCGATGTCAGTTTATGATACGGATATCATATTATAGTGCAGTATGTGCGGTACTCAAAACTCAAAAATGACATCCATTTTCACCAATCTCTTACGGTTTACGAGATAATTGTTGTTCAAAAAAACAATAATGGAAAGTTCTCCTCCGGTCCCAGTGAAACGTTCCCGAGGGGCGGAAAGTTTATACGTTCCGGGAACGTTCCGCTGGAACGTTCCAAAGGTGCCCGCGGAACGTTCCCGGCACGTTCCGTTCTATTAGGGAAGTAATCTTCAACAAACAGCTTGACTGGTCATCTGACACTTTTTGTTTTTTGTAATACAATTTTTTCTCTAAAACACCAGAAAACATCCAAATTCTAGAAACAATCAACCCAAGTGGAGTCATTGAGCTAATTCTGTAAAGGCTCTACAATAAATGTGCAAATTTCAGTGTGTGTGAAAATTATTAACATCTCAGGAAATATTGAACATTTTTCAATATACAGTGGAGTGTCACCTATTTCCCCTCTCCCTTATTTCCCGTCACAGTTCCGGCACCTCCCACTACGGTCCCTGTATATTCTCCTCCGCGTCAGTGGCTGACCAATTAAAACGAGGCGCGAAGAGCTGGAACCCATGAATTAAGTATTTTAGTATGCCGTCATTGGAATACGTCATGCGACTTTTTCGAGAAAATATTCTAAACCTAAAAGTAAGTCACAAATGTACAAAAAGTGATATTTCTCAAGTGTGGAATGTATTTTTTCAGGCATGTTCCATTCTTTTGTCGATTTACGACCTTTCCGTTTTACGAAATGAAATAAAATATCCCAAATGTGAGGTTAGTGTATCAGATCAAGGGGATGAGGTACTCTAACCTCAAATTTCAGCAGTTGTTTGTATTTCGTGAAACTGAAAGGTCGTCAATTGGCAAAAGAATGGGACATGACTGAGAAAATAGACTTTACACTTGAGAAATATTACTATTCAGACCTTTGTAACTTACCTTTAAGTTTAGAATATTTTCTCCAAAAACGCATGTGCAGTTGCAGTCCCATATATGCTAACCTTCCTGACGGCTGACTTTTACACCTAGCCTAGCATTGCCGTATTTGAGTCGCTTTTTGATTCTATTATTATTGATTTTTAGTTGGCAAATTGTCGTACGTCAACAAAACACTGGAAAAGCACTGGCATGCATGATCCGCAAATGCGCTAACCGACCGCGACATTTTCAACTGCGCAAGTCGGGACCGTCTGAACCGTTTCCAATTGGAATGCGTAATATTGCGCAATCTCCGCATGTTAGTACCCGCGTACTGCGCTTTGTCCCTACGCTGCTATTGTTTTTCATGCAAGAGTCGCAACTGTCCCTCGCCCATTGAGCCGAGAAACTGCGTGGGCCAGCCGTTCTAGGAATGTCGGGTGTATTTATCTGCATTATTATTGATATTATTTATTGATGTCAAATCAACCCGCACTTTTCGACAAATGCACAGTTGAAATAGTGGCTTACAGGGGGCGCAGCGATACAAGCACGGAGCAGCCAATGGACGTCGCTTGACCAAAATATCCTGCCCACTCGTGGTAAAGACGGGGCCCCCTCCAGCTTCGTAGAAATAAAAGGATCGTTTCGTTTTAAGTTCGGGGAAATAGGCGAGACTTCACTGTACTTTCATCGAGATTGGCATTACGTTTGTTCAATCTTTGATGAAAATCGTGAAATTTTTTATTTTTTCAATATTTGAATGTTTATGATCGCATCAACTGCCAGGGTCATTAGAGACTGTCCTACAGGGTTAATTATAAACTGTGGAGTATCTGTGGGGTTGGTAGACCAAGGGGCACAAGAGAAGCTTTCTGAAAACACCAGCCTCGCTTCCTGCTTTGGGAATCGAACCCGCGCCAGCGTGGCTGCCAATGCTGCAGTGTTGTAACAAAAGAGAATCATGATACCATCTGAGCAACGATGACTCCCCTGTTAAAAAATGTTACCTAGTTTATGCTTGAGTATTGTTCTAAAGAGCTTTTAAATGCTCCGAACATATTCTCACGAGCTCACGATATGTGCTTCGATAATTTAATGAGCATCTTGCATTCGGATTTAAAAAGTCGTATATTCTATTCTTAATAACTCTCAAAGCAAAAATGTCTTCCTGTTTATATTTTTCGTTTTATTTCATATTGTAATCGTTTAAATAGCTAAAATTATTTAAAATAACCCAAATAATTAGATTATTTAAATTTCGAAGGAAAATGTTTCGCCTCAAATTAGAAAGGGCGATAAATTCAAATTGGAAAAGAAGTCAAAGTAACAGAAAACATATTTTTCGCAATAAATAGTATATAATTAAAAACAAATATATCGCCTGAGGCGAAATATGGTATCAAAATTTTTAAAAGGTCAAAAATCAATAATAATTTAAAGAAATTTTTTTAAAAAACAAACGGAGTATATTTGAACGAAATTTTACGAAATGTACATGTAAGACTATTAAATTTATAAATTTTAGATACTTATTTTCTGAGTGCAAGCAATGTTGGAATTTTCACAGACTTCGTCATAGGTTAGAAAAATACCACGAATGTTTGTCTTTAAAATCAGCCGCAGAACATCCGAAAATGATCAATAGTTCGGGAGATATTATTGGCAAACAAATGGCAAATATATCACGAAATTCTGGCTATCCGTTTAGGAATTTCGATACGAATAGTCCCCTTCTTTAGTTCTTGCTGTTCGTACCCGTTCGCGAAAATGAATAATTTATGAATACACTGAAATTTCCACTGTTTTTGTAATATCTCTTTACTTAATCAGCTCAATGACATCGCTCATGGTTGACTTTTTGTAGAATTTCGATGCTTTCTGGAATAACAGAGAAGCTTATATTGGAATTTTTAAAATAAAGATTATGATAAATTTTGAAAATTTGTAAAAACTGCGCAGGTATTTTTGATCTCTTGATAAAATTTGAACAAAAGTTACGTTTTAGAGACAAATACAAGACATCCATTGGATAGGTCATTTCACAAAGGGCAGTTCAGTCGCACTTTTAATCAAATTATTCTAGAATTTTAATTATTGCAAAGAATTTATAATACTTATTTATTTTAAGAGTCAGCAAATTTTATGGGGGGGGAGGATATGGACAATTGTTCAAAACCTTAAGATTTTCATCAGACATTTTGACAAAAAAATAAAATAGCGACACCTATGACCTTGTACAACCGGTTAGTTGATGCCACAGGCTATTAATGTGATCTTAAAAATGTTGAAATCTGAAGTTATTCATTTACTCCAAAATGAGTAAGCCAGTGGAAAACTAGTTTATTTTTTATTTTTAGACAGGTCGTAATACACAACTTTCAAATAAAACAGCCTCAACTTATATTTCTCCTTTTTAGTTCTTCTTAACAATTATTTCTTCGGGGTTTGTATATCATAATTCGAACATTTAAAACGAATGTCAGAATGACAGGTTAAGAAATTTCCAACAAACAGCAAACTTCCAACATTTAAATTTCTGATTTCATTACACCGGAGATAATTGTTCGAAAATGGATATAAATATTAAAGTACATGGAATTTTTGGTCGATCCTTATAAGTTTATGATTTCTTTACAAAAATTGTCAGAATTTCTCTATTTGAAAATTTACGATCAAAAATCTTTTCTATTCATGCGTCAACTTTGAATTATGTCGATGAAAAAAGTTTTTCTGTTTGAAACAGACGATTCAAATATTATAAATGAGCATAACTTCCTTAATCTTCAATAATCAATCGAATCAATCGAATTTCCTCGAATAAAGGAATCTTTTCCGTTCTTGCATCAATTTTGAATTATGTTAGTGAAAAAAGTTTTAGTATAAAAAAATCGTGTTTTCAAATATTATTCATTACCATAGCTTCCTTACTCTTCAATAAAATGTATAAATGCTATGGGTCAATCGATTCGTCTTGAATCAACACAACTTTTCTATTCTCGTATCAACTTTAAATAATGAGAATGAGAAAATTTGTACTATAAAA
Organism: Andricus curvator; assembly: GCA_932195095.1. Lineage (NCBI taxonomy): Eukaryota > Metazoa > Arthropoda > Insecta > Hymenoptera > Cynipidae > Andricus > Andricus curvator. Next base: position 7,692 of record CAKNYM010049460.1, read on the forward strand.
AACGACTTTAAAGATATATAAATTACCATAACTTCCCTACTCTTTAATAAAATGTATTAATATTGTAGGTCAATCGATTCGTCTCGAACCAAGGAATCTTTTATATTCTTGCATCAACTTTGAATTATGCTAATGAACAAAATTTTACTATAAAAAACCGATTTTTCAAATACTATGCAATCAACACAACTTTTCTATTCTCGCATTAACTTAAATTATGAGAATGAGAAAATTTTTACTATAAAAAACGATTTTAAAAATATATAAATTACCATAACTTCCCTACTCTTCAAAAAAATGTATCAATATTATAGGTCAATCGATTCGTCTCGAATCAAGGAATCTTTTATATTCTTGCATCAACTTTGAATTATTCTAATGAAAAAAGTTTTACTATAAAAAACCGATTTTTAAAATACTATTGAGTGCTAAAAAAAATGCAATAAATATTTTTAGAAATCCTTTAGTCAGTTTCAAGATATTAGTGAGGAAAATAAGCCTTCCAAATTTCATCCATTTATCTGCAAACGTTTTTTAGTTATCGTGTTCACAAAAAGTGTGACATCCACACATCCATACACACACACACATCCGGACAATTGCTTAGAACATGGTATTAGACATTTTTAAATTGAGGAAGGTTTAATTAAATGAATTAAAAATTTTTGGAAAATGTTACCATTACAAAGCTTCCTCTATGAGGAAGCAAAATTAATAATTCTTAATAACTTTTCTTAAATTAGGAAATGACGTCAGAAACGACATACCAAAGACGTACCAAAATATATCATTTTGTATCCCAATCTGGGACATCCTTTGGTGCGTCTTTTTGTACGTCCGTTTGTATGTCCACTTTTTCAAGTGGAGAACTTGGGGAAAAACTTTACGATGGAATTACAATTTTTGCTTCCTCATAGAGGAAGCTTTGTAATGGTAACATTTTCCAAAAATTTTAAATTCGTTTAATTGAACCTTCCCCAATTTAAAAATGTCTAATACAATGTTCCAAGCAATTGTCCGGATGTGTGTGTGTGCGGATGTGTGGATGTCACGCTTTTTTGTGAACACGATAACTTGAAAACGGTCGCAGATAAATTGATGAAATTTGGAGGGCTTATTTTCCCGACTAATATCTTGAAACTGACCAAACGATTTCTAAAAATATTTGTTGCATTTTATCTGAGCACTTAATAATATTTGAAAAAACGGTTTTTTATAGTAAAACTTTTTTCATTGACACAATTCAAAGTTGATGCAAGAATATAAAAGATTCCTTGGTTCAAGACGAATCGATTGACCTATACTATTAGTATATTTTATTGAAGCGTAGGGAAGTTATGGTAATTTATATATTTTAAAAATCGGTTTTTTATAGTAAAACTTTTTTCAGTAATATAATTCAAAGTTGATGCAAGAATATAAAAGATTCCTTAGATCGAGACAAATCGATTGTCCTATAATATTAATACATTTCAATGAAATTAAGGAAGCTATGCTAATGCATAATATTTGAAAATACGGTTTTTATAGTGAAACTTTTTTTATCAATATAATTGAAAGTTGATGCAAGAATATAAAAGATTTCTTGCTTCGAGACGAATCAATTGACCTATAATATTAGTATATTTGATTAAAGCGTAGGGAAGTTATGGTAATTTATATATTTTGAAAATCGGCTTTTTATAGTAAAACTTTTTTCATTAACATAATTCAAAGTTGATGCAAGAGCAAAAAATATGTGTTGATTCGAGACGAATCGATTGACCAATAATATTAATACATTTTATTAAAGAGTAAGGAAGCTATGGTAATGCATAATATTTGAAAATACGGTTTTGTCATAGTAAAACATTTTTCTTCAATATAATTCAAAGTTGATGAAAGAATATAAAAGATTCCTTGGTTCGAGACGAATCGATTGACCTACAATATTAATACATTTTATTAAAGAGTAGGGAAGTTATGGTAATTTATATATCTTTAAAGTCGTTTTTTATAGTACAAATTTTCTCATTCTCATAATTTAAAGTTGATGCGAGAATAGAAAAGTTGTGTTGATTCAAGACGAATCGATTGATCTATAGCATTGATACATTTTATTGAAGAGTAAGGAAGCTATTGTTATGCATAATATTTGAAAACACGGTTTTTTATAGTAAAACGTTTTTCACTAACATAATTTACAATTGATGCCAGAACGAAAAAGATTCCTTGATTCGAGAAAAATCGATTGATCTATAATATTAATACACTTTATTGAAGATTAAGGAAGTCATGCTCAGTTATAATATATGAATCATCTGTTTCTAACAGAAAAACTTTTTTCATCGACATGATTCAAAGTTGACGACACATGAATAGAAAAGATTTTTTGATCATAAATTTTCAAATAGAATAATTCTGACAATTTTTTTTTTAATCATAAAGCTGGCAAAGGGATAGGGTGCGACAGAACTTTTCCCTTCCCTTTTCAAGCTCGAAAAATTATCATTTCGAATTCAAAATTTAATTTGTCTGATTTGTCTTTGTATTTCAAAAATTGTTTGTATTATTTTTTAATTTTGTATTTTTTGTAAATTTCTATTTTTAAATTGATCAAAATGAAGACTTTAGATTGTCTATTATTGAAAAAAATAACTAATGCTTCCTCTATGAGGAAGCAAATACATTTGCTAACGGGAAGCAAAGTGCTCGTGAAATGAGCACCAGCATCATTTTTAAAGAAAACAGATGATTTTAATCTTATACAATACAGAAATGACGAACTTTATAATGTGTAAAATTTTTGAATAAAACATCTATTAGACTGACATTTCGCATATATCGGAAATGAGTGTACGGTCTGCATGATCAGTTTATGCATAAAAACTATTGTCCGATGTATTTTTTGTCACAGGCAAACGAATCTCATTGTCAGTTAATCTTAACCCTATAATCAAACACCAATAAACAACTAGAACATCAAGTCTACATGTTACTGATGATAATTGTCCATATATACATTTGAAATAATTTTAAAATAACTTTTAAGGGAACTTGCGGTTTACAATTTACATCCTCTAAACATATAGTAACTGTAATTAAACTAGTTACTTTAAGGGAAAAGTAACTTATCCTATACTCAAGAATACCATAACAGTTTATTTAATTTTTTTATTCTATTCTTTCTTACACACAGTTTTGAAAAAAAAAACAATAGGTTATTAAAGTATTGATTGTTTACTTCCACAGGATTTTCTCGAAATAATCACACAAGGAAGAAATATTAAACTTACCTCGAAGAAATTACGTCGAATTTAATTCTAGATAAATGAATTTTCCCTCACAAAAGATTAATCTAAATCCCATTAAAAACACAAAAATGTGAAAAATGTTATCGAGTCTTGGTACACATAACCTCAAAGTTATGTATGCACTCTATTTTGTGTTTCGTAAAAAAAATTCTATGTGGCAATCAAGTCCACTAGCCAGAAAGTTTAATTTACACCATTTGGAGCGATCGATTTAAGTTGACATCCAATTCATTTGCCCCATTTGTCCATAATTTCACTTTGCCGTAAAATAAAATCCATAAAATGTATACCAAATGCATAAAACCGTAGAGGGAAAATATGCATAGAGCTCCCCAACCGCACTGCGCACGCGTCGCGCCGAATTTCTGATTGACTGCATAGCGCGCGCTTATTTAAAATGTTTAAAATATGCAAATTAATTGTTTTAAGCAAATAATAATTAGAAAATGCATAAAAATACATTTTTCATTGTAAAATAAACTTTCGCAGTCATAGATATAATAATAATTAGATTTCACTGCTGAAAACACAAACAGATAAGTTTTTTTTCTGAGAATCCAAAACTGAAAGGGTGGAAAAGTTTTAAAAAACATATTCAAGTTCTGAACACTTATATTGTATGGAAAAAAATACGAAATTGATTAATTATGAGGAAAAATTCGTCTTTCTTCGATGTCCGGAGGAATAATGTGTTTTCAGCAGTGAAATCAAAGCATTATTATATTTATGACTGCGAAAGTATATTTTGCACTGAGCTAGGGATGGTGAAAAGTATCGATAAATATCGATACGCCACCGTATCGAAACATTTTTCTCTTAACGATATTTATCGATATTTTCCTCATCTGCCGCGTCATCACCGTTGTGTCTCTTTTTGCAAGTGGAAACTCAAGCAAGCGATAAGGACAGAGCCTAAAAGGCCAAAGAGGGCGCAGTCCCATGATGGCAGATTAGTAGAATAGTGGAACAGCTTTGACCAATGAGATGCCTGCACAAGCTCTAGCAGTAACCTCATTCGTCAAAACTGCTCCACTATTCTACTAATCTACCTCATGGACATAGGAAGGTAGGGGACTAGGCATGTCGTTGGGGGGTGGATTGGTTCAGAGGGGAAGGCCGCCATCTTACCACGTCAAAAATCATATATATATTTATAGATATATACTTTGTATCTGCAATCGTACGAAGTACGAAAGTTATCGTGTGCATTGTTTTTTTTTTTTACTAGTTTGCATTTATTTTCTCTTGTTAAACTGTAAGAAGTTGACAAGAGGAAAAATGGTGAATTGTGTAGTTCCTCTTTGCAAGAAATATACAGGAAGGAGGAGTAAGAAGAAAGATTGGAAAGTTACGTTTCACATGTAAGTAAACAATATATTCATTTTTTTAATTAAATAAACCTAAATATATATTAAATATGAAGAAACGGGTAAAAGCAACTTAATAAACTTAATGAAACCGTGTGACATTATCGCATAAAGGGTTTCAGTTATACATAACCTATCAAACTTAGTGAAGCTCTATAGGTTATGAATGGGTCATGAACTGAGAAGTTCCTACTTGCTTTCTTAATAAATGAAAGTCCTGAAAGACTTCCTTTTTAATGGTCGAGATTTCTTTCCACAAATAAAGGACCATTCTAATGATCAGGCACCAATCGAGAATCATGCCTTGCATCTAGCGAGAGCAGTTGTTGCTAAGTATTTGAAGGTACATATAACTGCTCTCGGATTGTAGACAAATCACAAAGTATTAGACAACTGTACGGGAAGATTATTCTGTTTGAAGGGCAGTAATTGCCGAATTGACTGCAATCATAGTTATAAATATTATGTACGACACGTAATATGTATATATAATGTATATTAAACGAATTATAACCCGGAAAAAATGTTATTTTTCTTTATCCTTCAACAGTTTTATATTAATTATTACTTGCTAATTTTCTTACTTTATTTATTATTTTTAGAAACACTATATTATTTTTTATATTAAATACTTAATATGTTATTTAATATATATTTAATTAATTATATATATATATATATATGTATATATATATATATTTATATTTATTACTTTATAAATTTTAGAGTATTTTTAAAAATGCCAAAGAACTTTCGAGAGCTTTAAAAACTTGCTAGGGATTTTAAAAGATTACAAATGATTTCAAATATTTCAAGGCATTTTAAAAGATTCCAAGGATTTTCTAATAGCTTTAAATAATTTGAAGGAATTCCAAAGGATTTTAGAGATTTTAGGATATTTTTAAAACTTCCAAGGAATTAAAAAGAGGTTTAAAAAGTTTTAAGGAATTTCTAAAGATTTTAAAGGATTTTAAATATCTCACAGGTTTTATTTTCATTTTTAATGAGGGCTCAAAGAATTCACTAGAACTTTGGAAGATATAGATTGTGAAAAGATTTTGTGGTACCTATACCTACTTTATTTTTTATTTTTATAAACACTTTATATTATTTTTTATATTAAATAGTTAATATTTTATTTAATATGTATTTAATTATATATATATAATACTCATTATTTCATAATACTTAATTAAACTGCTTCGTCATGTTTCCTGTTTGAAATTCCCGCCAAACATTGACATGGTAAGATGGTGGACTCCCCCTTGTAAATTTTAGTCAATCCCCTCGCCATAGTTTGGGAGCACGCGCCCAGTCCCCTACCTTCCTATGTCCATGATCTACCTCCATAGGACTGCGCCCTGAGCGGGACTTAAAGCATGCGCAACTATTGCGCAGTTGATTCATTTTCAACTTTCAGTTATTCAGTATTTACTGTCAGTTTAAAATTGAAGCTTTGTAGAGTTTGTACTTAGCACCTTACTAACGTTGTCGTTTTGTTTCAGTGATTGTATATTGTGTCAGGTCAGTGAGTACAGTATAAATAATAAGAATGTAATGTGATGTTAACAGTGTAAATACTGAAAATGGCAGGAAAAACTGACTACTACTGGAATATATCAGGCTTAGAAAGAAAGGATAGGGAGTTTATGAAAAATTTAACACAATGGGATGTAGTAGTAATGATGGAGACATGGCTAGATGAAAAGGGATGGGAAAGAGTAAGGGGAAGATTACCAAGAGGTTACAAATGGCAGGTTCAAAATGCAAAGATGAAGAATAAAAAAGGCAGATCAATGGGAGGAATGGTGATGGGTGTAAGGAACGAATGTATAACAGAGAAGGATAAAAAAGAGTTGATAGGACATAAAGATGGATGAATAGTAGAAGAGATAAATATGGGAGGAGAGAGGTGGAAGATAGTGGGGGTTTATGTGAACGGTGATATGCAGGAAAAATCAGAGGAGATGAGGGAACTGATGGAAGAAAATAAGCAAGAGGTGGGGTGGCCAGAGTTATGGAAAGAAGGAGTAGTGATACCAATAGTGAAGAAAGGCAAAGGGGAGGAGGTTAAGGATTATAGGGGGGTGACACTAATGCCAACACTGTATAAAGTATATGTGACTGTTCTATCGGAGAGGTTAAAAAAAGAAGTTGTGGAGAAAAAGATAGAGCCACCGAATCAGACAGGGTTTAGAAAACGGATGGGGGTGATGGACAATATATATGTTCTGAACTATTTAGTAAATAAGAGGATTAAAAGGGAGAAAGGGGCAATGGTAGCATTATTCGTGGACTTGAAGGCGGTGTTTGACTCATTAGACCGAGGCGAGATAGAAAAAGTTATGGTGAAAAAGGGGATACGAGAGGGATTAATAAAGAGAGTATCGGAAATTTTTAGAGAGACAAAAAGCAAGGTAAATGTAGTAGAGGAGTAAGGCAAGGATGTCCTCTGAGACCAGTTTTATTTAATATATTAATATCAGACTTGGAAGAAGAAATGAAGAGAAAAGGGTGGGGAGGAGTTAGGATAGGGAACAAAGAATATGAGGTTTAGGAAAGCAGGGGGAAGAAAGAAAGAATGGACGGGGAGATGGAAGGGAATAAAATTAGAAGAAGTGAAAGAGTTTAAGTATTTGGGATATAACTTGCAAGCAAATGGAGATCATAGAGCTCATATAAGAGAAAGGATAAAAAAAGCAGCAGAGGTAATGAAACAGATATGGGGAATAGGAAAAAGAAGGTTTAAAAAAAATTGGCAAAGGAGAATCTGGTTATTTGATACGCTGGTATGGCCGGTATTAGGTTATGGAGCAGAGATATGGGGATGGAAAGAAAGGAAAGAGATTGAGAGTTTACAAGAAAGGTATATAAGGTGGACGCTAGGGGTAGACTGGAGGACACGCGGATATATGGTGAGAAAACAAGCAAAAAGGGATAAATTAAGTACTAGAGCGGGAAAGAGGGCCTGGAATTTTGAGACGAAGCTGAGGGAGGGAAAGGGAGGGGAGTTAGCGAGAAAGTGTTTGATGGAGGTAGACGGGAGGAGAGGGAGGGCGATGGAATTAACGAGATGGGAAGAAGAAAGGAGGGAGTTTTTTAAGGCTAGAGGTATAGAAGACGAGACTGGAGTCAACTATGAAGAAGTAGAAGAAAAGGATAGGGAAAGACAATTAATAGAAAGATGGGGGATGATTGAGGAATCAAAATATAATAAATGGTATAAGATGATAAAAAAGGAAGGAGTACCAAAGTATTTAGAAAAGGGATGGGGAGAGAAAAGATGGACCACAATAGCAAGATTTAGATTGGGAAACGAGGTAAGGGCAGGTATGTATTGGGATAAGAAAGAGAACAGGGAGTGCAGAATCTGCGAATGGGAAGAGCAAACATGGGAGCATGTATGGGAAGGATGTAGGAGAGAAATGCAAGATAAAGGAAGGTGGCAAGAGAATGTGGTGAAGATTCTAGGGGAGGATGGTTTGGGGGAAGAGTGGATGAAGGAGTTAGAGGGTGCTAGGGGAGCAAATGAGAAAGAATGAAAGAGTGGATGGAAAAAAATGGCAAAATGGAGTTACAAGAGAAGTGAAAGGAAACGGAAGTCGCTTAAATTAGAAGCGTAAAGATATGTAAGTAATGGTTATGTAATAGCATATATGCGATAACGCAAACGCAACTTAATTTACTTATAAGTAAATTAAGTTGCGTTTGCGTTATCGCTCTCTCTCTCGCTTGCACTTTCGCTTTCGATCGCTCGCTCACTCGTTCGCTAACACGTACCAAATTGCGCTATCGTCAAAAAATAGAAATAAGGATATAGATATAAGATTTTATGTAAATAGGTGTAAATAACTGTAAATAGTAAGGATAAGATTTTATAAAACATGTAGAAGGAAGTGTTGTAAGAAATAGAAGTCATGTAAACCCTTAGGGGACACATTATGAATAAAGAAGAAGTATATTTTTAGTTAGCAACACCACGTCCACAATTGGGCTTGACGATCCTGGCGATATAAAATATAAAATACTCCAAGTTTTACAATAAGCAATATTTGTAGTGCCTTAGAAAACACTAAGAACTAAATCTTCAATCGCCTTCCAATTATATTTGTAATTTAAATAAATTTATTTTATTTTTAAAATTTTTTGTATTGTTTTTCATAGCAAAAAACATACAATAAACTACTTGTATTTCTAAACTGTTTGTGTTTCACATTATTTTAATTTAAATCGCCAAGCCGCTAATTCGGGTCAGGTTAGGATGGTGGAGGGAGGGGGGAGTTATCGATAATATCGATATATTTGTAGAAAATATCGATATATATATCGATACATTATTTTACCGATATTTCCCATCCCTGCAGCGGGCAACTTGATGCTCATGGACAGTGAGGGCAGTGTGGCAACCTAGTGTCATTCTTGCTGATTGGCTCAGTTTTCTTATACATATACTATAGATATATAGTGTATATATATATATGTATATATATATATATATATATATATATATACTACACTATAGAAAACCTCAACTAAAAATGGTGGCATCCGGCTAGGTCACTAGGTGGCCACACTGTCTCTGGACCCTCTGTAGGTTTGGATTGGTTTGGATGAGATGAGAGCGATACGCCGGGAGCTGGCCGGGAGAAGGTACAAGTGATTTAGTTTCGCTCCCGACTGTCTGAGAGCGCTGTTTCCTCCAACCCTTTCTGAATTAGGGGTGGGATTCCGATCACTCAGAGCGAATTGTCCTAAACGCCAATGATGTCAGCTGGCAAGATGTCTGCACGCTGAGGGCCAACGAGAGCTATGTATGATTTCAGTATTAAAATTGTACGCTTTCATGTTTTTGAATTCGAAATTGCTTTTTTTAAGTTGAGTTTAAAATTGAAATTAATATTAGAAGTTATTGGCCTAATTTTCCATGTTTGGAATTTATTCTGGACGAATTTAATTCAAAATCGTTTAATTAAAAATTCTTTAAACTGAAAATTGTGCAACTATATGAAGTCTTTAAAATTTGATAATCCATGATTTCAAAGAATTTCAAAAACCAGTTAATTTTGTACATTTAAAATTGAAACCAACAATTTGGAATAACTAAATCTAAAATTATTGAATTAAAAAACTGACTATCAAGACTTTTAATATGAAATTTTGACAGATTTAATAGTGAAGTTGTCCTGACATTTTTAACATTTGAATTTGAAACTACAACATTTTGAAATTCGAAACCTCAAAAAATTAATAAATTTCAAACCAAAAAGGTATTCTGATTTAAGCTTTTGAAGCAAAAAAACTTTAGCAGCTAGGCCTTAAAAATTAATCGGGTTTAGAATTGCGCATACAAAATATAATTTAAAATTGAAATTATAGAAATTTGAAAAATGATAAAAATATTATTAATAATAACTTATTATTAATAAGTATCATTTCGTGCAGTATCAAGTGACAGTCAAAGGAACTAAATAGATTTTTTTACTAAAAAATATAAACTGAAGAATTTTAAATATTTTGAACCTTTAAAGTTTGATGATTTCAAATACTTTGAAAATTATACAGGGTGCCCCAGACTCAAGTGTCTGGACTTATATAGGCATATAAAAATAGAAAAAATCAGTCGAAAATTCCTTTTCCAAAAATCAGTTGAAGTTTTAGTTTTTGAGTTATTAAATATTGAACCTGGACCAATCAGGAGCGCGGTATAAACAATCGTGCGTATGTAGCGTGAATTCAACGCAGTGTTACTAGTGAGTCAATACACTACGTTGGACCGTTAGACTCATTCTCACGTACGCACGACTGTTTATACCGCGCTCCTGATTGGTCCAGCTTAAAAATTTAGTAACTCAAAAACTAAAACTTCAACTGATTTTTGGAAAAAGGAATTTTCGATTTATTTGTTTAAAGTTATATAAGTCCGGACACTTGAGCCTGGGACACCCTGTATAAATGCTTTCTAATTGGAATCTTTCAAAATTAATGAATTCAAACATGAAGCGTTTTAGGCACAAAACACCAGTCTTAGCATTTATTTAATTCCATGTTTTAAAGAAAAAATATGAACCTCCAGCTTATTAACAAAATATTGAAAGCGCATGACGTCACATCTAGGCCGCGGAATGACGCGACAGAAATAAAAGTTTAAAAATGGTACACATTTTTCTATTTCAAATAAAAATGCGAAAAAAGCCTTTTCTTCAATTATACTCGATAGAAAACATAGCAGCTTTAATATGGGCAGAATGAATGAGTCATAAATTGTATTATAAAATAATAAATGAAAATGTATAAAAACAAGAGAAAAAGATTGTCGCAGGCGTACCGTGCACAATAATTGTTACCAAAATAAAATCCTTCCGCATTCGAATCGAGATTCTTAACCCACTGATTGGTGCTGCCCCTTGTGAGTAGGTTGCGAACTACACCGTTAGTCAAAACATTCCCATATTTTCTTCCTCGAATAAAATCGGTAATACTGAGCTTCTTCTGCCCCAGATTTTGTAATCTTTTACTAAAAGTTCTCAGCTGTGAGACGTTGGAATTGCAGATTGATTGAATTCTTGAAAAGTTCAACGACCCCAAAGGTGCTAAGTGTGACAACCTGAGTGCCACCGACCGGCCATGTTTATACCGTGAATTCGAGCCGTGAGCCGCATCCGTGTCTTTTTCGCGAGTGTCGAAAATCGGGTGTAAAAATCAGGAATCACTGATCTTGGAGTCACGTGACGGGCCAACTGGCAAGATGGACTCAAGCGACAGGGGTGAGTGTCTCTCGTTCACGGAAAAGTCTAGCAATATTGAGCTCTGACACAAATCGGTGACTGGGGGCAATGGCAGTGTCAGGGTCGAAACGGAACTAGTTCAGTGACCGCATTCGCATCTCCATACCTCCAAAGGGGCCTCTTCCAGCCTCAAAAATGACCCCATCATTAGCCTAATAATCTGTTCTCTCGATTTTCAACCCTGGAGGTACTTTTCCCTGGAAAATTTCGCGTCCCTTTAAATCTATGTCACGGATCTCGCTTTTAGCCCGGACTGTACGCCCCTCTACACTTCATTCGACACCTTACGGTTTGCATATGGGATTTCATCGTTTGCATGTAACTTGGCCAGTGTTTTAAGGCTTCTGATCATTTGTTTTTTCCAAAGGAACGATAGATTGAAGATCTATAGGTTTTCTGTCTCTCCAAAAAGTGGTGCTGGAGCGACTAGTTCATTGGGTGTGATTAGAGGTTAAGCACCCCGGTGATTAAGGGAATACAGAGTTTGTGTTTGTTATGTGTGTAGGTGGGTTTTTGTGAGATGAAAGTGAGTGTATTTATATCGCCTCGATCTGATAGAAATGAGGGCAATGTCTTTGATTATGCTGGTTCTGAAGTTCGTTAGGTTCGTTACTATCTGCTGCGTGACATAACCTAAAACAACAATGGAGACCACACTCGTTTAGGTGTATTTTTACTTCCAATATGGCCGCCCGATCAGCTGAAAGGCTATAAGCCCAGATAAGCACGATCACAATACACAACAATGGCATCAAATGCATGGGACTATATATTTTGTTTTTTAATATCTTCGCCAAATATAGCTTCTCACCATAAGAGCATAAGTGTGTCTGGAAATTACTTATCATTTTTCAACAATTGTGTAATGAAATTATAAAATCGAGCCTTATTTTATTCGATTTTAATACTTCATTGAATAGTTTTTTAAAAATAAAAACTGATTTCCAAATATACGTCGACGAGAAATTTTTTTGATCAACGCGACCATGATATTACTGTATTACGGTAAAAGTGGGGAAATGTCGGTAAAACTCATTTTTCGAATTAATTTTCATTTAGTAAATTTTATTTTATGAACAGAGCAGAAGTTTATTAATTGATAAATCTCGAAACAGATGGAATTCTTCATATAACTACTTAAATTTTAGTGTAAAAGTAAATATAAGGAGATCATGAACCTAACCTCAAATGTCAAAATTGCTATGTTAATACTAAATCAATTTTTCAAGCTTAAAATTAATTCCCCCAATTGTTTAGCACCTTAACGTTGTTTACGATCTTTTAATTTCAAATAATAAAATAGAAATATCAAAATTTGATATAATCGACTCTACCAATAATATAATCATATAAATTTCGGATATTTTGTTTCTTAAAATTAAATTTACGTAAACCAAGAGGAAGGTGCATGTAAAAAAGACAAATTTGTTGTAATCACTTTTTGATAGGATGCGTAGTTTTTCTTTAAATTCGTAAAAAACAGCATTAAAAGTTTAAAAAAATTAAATTTTTTGACAGATGACACAAGCTACGAAAAAAAATAATAACACGAAAGTTGTTCACCTAGAAAAGATCTACAAATTTTTTATTAATTATTTTTTGATAGGATGCGTGGTTTTTGTTTTATTCGTAAAAAACAACATTAAAAACTAAAAAATTTAATTTTTGGACAAACGAAACTAACTATGAAAAAAATAAATTGACAAAAGTTGCTGATCCAAAAAAGAGCTACATTGATAGGCCGCGTAATTTTTGTTTTAATCGTAAAAAATAACATTAATGATAAAAAAATTAAGTTTTTTGGAAAACGACACAAGTTATGAAAAAAAATTAATAAAAAAGTTGTTCACCCAAAAAGGATCTGCGAATTTGTTATTAATATTTTTTAGATAGAACAAGTAGATTTTCTTTTGATCGTAAAGAACAAGATTAAAAATAAAAAAATTTAACAGTTTATAAAATTTTGTTTATAAACTCTTGTTATAAAAATAAAAAAATTACCTTCTTGGAAAAAGGACACAAGCTACAATAACATTTAATTAACAATATTTTTCGCCTAAAATATTATCTACAAATTTGCTCAAAATCACTTTCAAAAGAATTAACCTATTGGATTGGGCTTTGGTATACTCTTTAACTGTACTAAAATGAAGGTCTAGTTCGTTATCCATCCATTTTGGATAAAAATTGAAAAAGTGAGCACATTTTGAAAATTTTTGAGAACACTTTTTTTTTTATTCAACATTCTATGGACGGATAATAATAGTACTAAAAAAGGCGAACAAAATATTCTTACGACATTTTTCGATAAGATATAAATTTTCAGAGTTACAGCATTTTCAAAATCCAAAATAAGAAACGAAAATTAACATTTTCAGCCAAACAACGCACGATACGAAAAAAAGTCAAAATAAGAAAAATGTTTTTTTTTTTGCATTCCCTACGAGATTATCATAACGACTTCTTAAATTTTCTTGAAAAATCGAAATTTGACATTTTTATTGCAGAAAAAATAGAAGTGAAAAATTTAATTTTACGGTCAAACTAGGCAAGGTACGACAAATGATTTAAAAAAATTGTGCACTCAAAAAAGATCTACAAATTTGTTATTGGCCACTTTCTGATAGGATTTGTAGTTTTTGTTTTATTCGTAAACAATACCATTAACAGTGAAAAAATCTGCCCGATAATTGCACACATTCTCATCAAAACTTTGCTTATTTAATTTCTTTTTCATCTCGTGTGTGGGGTTTCAAAATATTTAAGTTTTTTTATGTTTTCAATACTATTTCTAACGATTAAAACAATAAAATAACTATCATTAATGCTCATGGTACTTGAAAATTTGTATTTTTACATTCTCATCCAGAGAAGGTATTAGATTTGTGTAAAATTTGACACCCCGGTTTTTGTCAAATGTCCACGTTTTGAGACCCCCTGAACCCAAAAGCACAAATCATTTCAATAATTATTGAAATATTTATCATATATATGTTCCAAAAACGACTTAGATACTTTTTTTCTCCTCTATTCAGATAGTTGGAAAAAATCTTTCTGATTTTATGATTTATCAGAAAGATACGGAAATATACGCTGTAGTAAGGGAATTTCCTTCTTCATTCAAAATCAAATACAAATTTAGTCATTTTTATCTGAAGAACATTGAACATAACATATGGTCGTTGCGAAGCGCGACGACCAAATCGCGCGCCATAAGCGCGCTCAAACTTTTGGTTTTCTATTATACGATTAACAGAAATGAGCGTGGAGCGCGAGGTTTACATGATTTTTAAACCAAATATCGAGCGCGAGTGTCTTGATGAGAATGTGTTCCTTAAGGTCGATAGAACCTTAAGTGAATTAGTTCTTCTTTTTTATGTAAAACTGACATAATTAAACCAAAAGCAGGTCATAACGATGAAGCTTACTTGGAGAGTATTAGCCCGCGAAGCGCGCAATAACGAGCACACGAAGTGCGAAAACCTAGAGGAACCGAGTTTAAAGCGTCAGGCAAATTTGTCCGAGCGCGTAGCACGAGGTGAATACATACATTATCGAGCGCGAAGCACGAGATGAGTACCTAATCGAACGCAAAGCGCGAGATCCAACTGGTGCGGGCCCTAGGCGCGCTCAAACTTGCAAGCAAGATAATGAAAATACGTACGTTTCAATACCAATGCATATTATGCATTTTAAATCAATAACCAATGAAACATGCGATGACATGGATCATAAATCGGAACTGAAAATTGTTTTTCAACGAGACAAATTTTGTTATTTTCTTAAGCCTGTTCTCAAAACACCTACGGTTTTGAGGATTAATTTCTTACAGCGACACTCGCACACGAGTTCAGTTGAGAAAATAAGATGACGCAGAAAAACGTAGAGAAAGAAGTTTGTGTTAATTTGGAAAGGTCTTTAATACACTAATTCAGGGTGGCCGCTGGACTGGGAAATCAGGATCTGACCGGGATTTTTTTATGGACAGAAAAAGCCGGGAATCAAGATTCGCGGAAGCGAATCGCCGCCGATTTCCAAAAAAAGTTACCAAGAATCCTCATCTGGAATAATCATGTATTTTGTACCTTTTTTTGATTTTTGGCGCTAAGCTATCCAACCGATTGACCTAAAATGTTAATAAGAAGTCTGTAGCAATATATTCTCTATATACATTTCCGGAATTATCGATATCTTGAACAGTTTGAAAAATTTCACGTATTTAGTGTAAAAAATAGAAATTCATAGATGACATAAGTGGTAACATTTTAAAAACTATTAAAGATATAGAAAATTCTTGAAATGTATGTCGAGAATATATTAATCGCCTGGATGAATTAGGCGACAGAGGTGAGCACAACTGAAAAATTCAATTCTTTTACAATCATTCAAAAATACTGCATTTTTCATCTAATCTTTTTGTCTAATATTTTACCTAGAAATCTATGGCAACATAGTTTTGACATGTATTTTAGGAAAATACTATATTCTTGTTAATCTAAAACTGTAGTTAATCATATTTTATGTTAAAAAATTGATTTTTTCACCTGTGCTCGCCTCTACATCCTAATCTATTCAACCGATTGGTACTAAATATTAACAAGAAAATATCTTAACTTGTTGCTGCCATAGTAATCTCAAATAGTTTTGGAAAATTTCTAATTTCGGGGTGCGAGAAAAATTCCAGTTTCCCTACATTGCGCTATAAATCTCTATGGCCGTGGAAATTAATTTTTAAAAAATTTTAAAGTATTTCTTTAGATTTACTTAGTACGAGGTCCCACTTCTGGAAGATTTACAATTCGACGCCTCCATTCAATATGAGTCTATCTGCTGACAGAGCCGTGTATGAGACTATGCGCTGCGTATAAGCATAGGGAATAGTCTCATACAGATCGCTGTCAGCACATAGACTCATATTGAATGGAGGCGTCGAATTTCCTACTACCAATAAGGAATTTTTTAGAAAATTCTTAATGTCCGGGTGGGAGAAAAATTCCAGTTTTCCTATGTTAGCCTAAAAAAAACTTAATAATAAACATAAAAGTCTTTATATAACGCTTTTTGACATTTGCACAACAGGTGGAGAGACATCAAATGCGCATGTGCGCAGCAAACTTATAACTATATTTGTCTCCTAGTTGCACAGTGTGCTATTATGCCGCAGTTCGAAGTGCGCATCTGGCAGCTGCCGTAAAAAGTACTGGCTATATAAAGTGCTACTTCACCGCCCGAAAACAGATATAATAAAAAGAGTTTTTCATGCCTGTGGCGGAAAAAAAGCTTTTTTGACAAACTGCGGCATTGCCTGGAAATTTTCAAGAAGTCATGCATCATTTTTAATCAGTTTAAATTATTCTGTATACTCATTGGTACGAACATTATTTCAAAATTTTATTATTTTTTAATAAAACTAAATAAAAATTGAGCTACCTCCAAAATGCACAAGCTCCAAATTCTAATTTATAATTATTATATAATTTTGAAGGACATGCTTTGAAATTGTGTTAATCTTTCTCTTAAATTTTAGTCGCCACCCTATTATTGTCTTCTTAAAGACAATTACCGATAGAACTTAATTTCACCAATTCTAGCAGAAATAAGCTTTATTAATTTTTTATTTTTTGAACACATATACCTAAAAAGAATAATTTGTGCACTAAAAAGTAAGGTGAAGTTTAAGGCAGGCAAGAAATCACAGAAAGACAAATCGCAAAGGGGGAGTCGTGGGTTGTAGTTTAACGAGTCCACGGATTTAAGGATGGTAAATAATGACGAATGAAGGCTTTAAATTTGTATAGGATTTTAAGCCGGTAAAGAAATGACGGCATGAACATTGTTGAAGTGTGAAAGGACAGCATAACCCGAACTCGCTGAGGAAGACTCGAATGAATGCACCACAGGTTACATTCGGGTCATGGCGCTTTGTGCCACCTCCAAATTTGGTTATCATCTCTTAGCATTATTCACGCTTTCCACCAGCTACTTTGAAAAATTTCTCAAAAGAAGAAAAATTGCATTTATGTATTGCGCATACAAAAATTATTTATAACCCACACAAATCGCATACTTTTTTATTGCAGGAATTCTGACTCCAATTTTCTACGCATTGTGTCTGCTATTGTATGCATAAGGTCACCTAATAACTTTGAAAGAAACTTCCCGTTTAAATGAATCAACTAGGGTTATAGGTAGACGAATTTTAGCAAATTTCTGTTGAATTAGGAACATTATATGTTACTGAAGTTCGCAACGTTTATAAACGAAAATAATTTTTTTTAAATAACTGAATTAATTTTTTTAGCAATAAAATAAAGTAATTATTCTTGACAGTAATCACGCTATGTAAACTACGTTTTATTCACCCACGTACTTTAATGTATACAATTTTTATTTAAATTTTAATTTTCCGCTAAATGCTCCGTTCTCGGATTTTATTTCAAAATTTACTTATAGTCGGTGTCGGACAACAGCAAAAAAAAAAAGTTTCATCCTGATATCCCTACCGGAAGACTGTCATTAAAAAAAAAAGTGGCGAATAAAAAAATTAAAGATATTCCAATATATCCCTAAAACTCGATTCTCCGAATATATTTCACAAATTTCTGGTATTTGATGAAATGCAACACCAACAAAAGTTTCATCACAATATCGCTGCCAAAAGAAACCTATTTAACAAAACTGATTAAATTTAAAAATTCTAATTTTCCTCTAGACGCACGGTTCTTGGATTTTATTTAACAAATTTCTTGTATTTGATGTCGGACAGCAGCAAAGAGAGAATTATCCCAATATCAAAAAGTAAACGTGGAACCTTAATGACATGTTGCTAGGTCCGACACACTTGGTGTAGTCCGAATTTAAAAGTGTGTAGTCTAAAATCAAAAAGTGGGTATTGGAAATTTAACTTATTTTCTAAGCAAAAATTCTAGTTTTCTAACCGAGTACTTAAAAAGTATTAAAAATTAACTTGAATATTTATTTAAATTATTATATTTTAGTCTATAAATTATCAAAATTCCTATTTATTTATCGCAGGCTTCAGTATTTGCCTTTTTTTGTCGTTTTCCTACTTAAATGCGAACTGAATTAATAGAACTCAATGGGTAAAACCAACTTTTTTTCGTTGAAAGTTCATTCTTTTACTATTAAATTTCTGGGTAAGAATTCGTATGTTTTGGTTCAAAATTTAATTATTTTGTTGAAAATTCAACAATTATCTTCAAAATTTATCCGTTTTGGTTGAAAGTTCAATTGTTTTGTTGAAAATTTGACTTTTTGGCTTAAAAATTCAACAATTTGATTGACATTTTTTTCCTTTTTTGGATCGAAAATTGATCTTTCTGTAGAAATTTCATATTTTTTTGGTTAAAAATGCAACTGCCTGGTTAAAAATTAATCTCTTTTGGTTAAAAGTGAACTTTATTGTCAAAATTTCAAATGTTCGGGTTGAAAATTGATCTGTTCTGTAGAAAATTCGAATTTTCAGCTCAAAAATTCAACAATTTGGTAGATAGTTCAAAGACCTGGTAGAAAACTCAACAATCTGGTAGAAAATTCAACCATTTGGTTAAAATTTATGTAATTTGTTGAAAAGTCGTCTTCTTTGGTAAAAAATTAATCTTTTTGTTTGGAAATTTAACTATTTGGTTAAAAATATATGTATTCTGTTGAAAATTCGTTCTTTTCGGTAGAAAATTAATCTTCTTGGTGGAAAACTACGTAAGATAGAGGATGGGGAGGGGGAGGGTGTAAACTTGCGGACCATAATAAAGGTGGTTGAAACGTGGTTCAAAATTTCAGAATAAAACTGCACGTAATTTACGCATGGCCTCTTATGTCGAAGAGCAGCATTTCTGCAATTTAACGAACTGAATCTGGATTCCTGGAAATAGTAGTCACACAAGAATCAAGTGGATCAGCACCTTGGCGGTGTTTTAATTATATATTCGGGCGCACGAGAAATACAGTAGGCTTAGGTCATGGTGCGTTAATTCGAGCTTTAAGATCCAAGCCTTACAATCAGAATCGCCCATAATTTAGAGAGCTGAGAGAACGGACTCTCGAGACTCGTTTGGTTGGTATTATACCACGAACAGCAACGAGCAACGTGCGGTGAGAAGAGTAAGCATACCAGGCTCGTCCTTGGACTTATATAACGTCCAACAGGAGGGAAGGATCGCAAAGAGAGCAAGAAGCCAGGAACAGGAGGGTGTGGAACTGGTGGAGAATGAGGACCAAGGATAAGGAATGAAAGATAAAGGACTATGAAAGAACTTCCTTTCGTCTAAAGACCACAGATTTAACCAGTTTTATGCTCTGAAAGTTTCAAAAATTCAAATCGAGAGAAATTCGAGATGTTTAATCACTTAGGAATGACTTTGCACTATTTGAATTAACCAAATTGTACGAATTCAGATTAACAAAGTAGAAGTCGTGGACTCAAGAATGAATATCGCTAAAGTAACTCAATGAAAATACATCGATAGTGAAATGCAAGATGATGCATGCGAAAAGAACGGTTAGCACTATAGTGTTTTCGCTCATCCTGCTGAATTAAATTCTTTAAAATCTCAGCGTCATCTTATTTTTGGTGTACAAAATCTTTTTCTTTGCAGCTGGTGCCCTTTGTTACTTCCTCTTCCGTGACTTCTTTATTCTTTTTATTTGGTTCTTTGCTTCCTGGCATCTACAGGTTATATTCTGGCGAATTTTGTTGGTCTCTTCAACTAGAATTAGCAAGCTGGTCTAACATCTGCTCGCGTTTTCTACTTTTGCCTTAAATAGCTGGTAAGCTGGGTGTATTTATACCTTGTTTTTCTCAAACTCATTTTCATTGCTAATTCTAGAGTCTTCAGGTGGTCAAATTTTTCGATTGCCAGATGTCTCGGTTTAAAAAATAAAATCCATTTTGAAATTTTTCCTCGATTTTTCCTTTCTGTTCAACAATTTTTCTTGCTGTAATCCGTCCTGTTTATACTAGATTACATGATCAGAGGATTACAAGACGTGGGCGCAGGAAATGCACACTCATTATTCATATATTTGGTTGTCGTATCTCTCAGGACTTCCTGAGGACAAAAAGCATCTGTCTGGCAAGACTTTTTAAAATATTTTTTCTCTAGCAGCGTGAATCATGAGTAAATGTGTCAGGAAAAGAAAAGATGTCAAAAATTTTGCACGGTCTTTCGTTTTCTAAAAAATATCTTCAGAATATTTTTTGTCGTTTATATATATTTATATTGAACATCATCGATGTGGATAACATGGACAACAAATGGATATTTAATAAAATATCCTTAGTGATATTCTAAAATGTCGAAATTGAAATTTAGGAACGATAAAAAGTCTTTTTTGGCACATATATTTTTCTTTAATGTTCATCCGTATTCGAATCCAATGCATGTGCATTCTACATCTAGCCGGATTCCAACTTTCACCAGATGAAGTATCTCGATATAAAGATGCGACGGCTTCTCTATCTTAGAAATGTGGCCAGTGATGTTTGCATGTGTGGTTGTTACAACTTACCCTGTGATATGCAATAATCACGGCGCATTCGTCCATGGATATGTAATGTCATATGTGGCATTCCTACTCGTCGTGAAAGTGAGGAAAAATTGTTTAAATAATTCGCAGAATTCAAGAAAAAGATGGTATAATAATTTTGTGTTTTCTTCCTATGCAATATTCCTACATTGACCAGGAAACAAGCGATTCGATTATCAGTGTTTCCTTTTATAATTATTCATTAGACAATGATGGAAGATTATTAGAGTGAAAACCCCGGAAGTGTATAGGAATTGGAATTTCCATCCAGTTAAGAGGCTCAACCATAACAAGGCTTAAGAAAACTACTTCATTTTTCAATGTATTTGATTGTTAAAACTTGCCTCGTCATTTAGGCAGTTTTAGGCACATTAGATCTATTTTTAGTGCGGACTGAAAACGTCATTGGCGTTAGTCAAACGAGTCGAATCGAGTTAAAGTCGTGTTAGCTGCACACAGTGGCGATTATAATTAGGATTGCATTTAACGCATTGCACGCCTCGCGTTATGGCTCGTTCTACCAGCAGGATATTATCGAACTGGCGATAGGTATGATACTCCGTAACAGTGCTGGCATTGTTCATTATTACATTCAAGGATTCTTGAAGGAAATCCGCAAGTTTTGCGTGTGAAACAACAGCTATTCGTGTGTCAAGAATGATTGCACCTTCATTGATAAGCAATTTATAACGGTCGAGTTTAATGCATATTATTTATAATGAATGAGATACAGATAAAAATTTCACTTCAAAGTGCGTTAATTTTTAATTATGTACGTATATTCGTAGCTATATACCGATGATGACAATGTCAACTTTTTACGAAGAACAAATGCAGCTGTCCTCATATATACATAGTCGTAGTTGGTACCACCATCTTGAATTTAAAAAAAAAAAAGAAAAAAAAAGAAATTTGTGGACTGAATTGTTAAAAAGTTTTTTTTGTAACATAATAATAAATGTATTTGAAGTTTATTCCAAAAACGTACGGTAACGTTACAATAAATGATATTGTAGTTTTCAAATGCTGATGGTATTGTATTGTTGTGGAAATTTTTTTCTTAATTGAAAATTCGGATGCACCAAGAATCGAATCCTACCGGCCAAAGTTTTAAGGCAAGTGCGATACTCACTAGAGTAATATGCTACAATTTTTTGTTTTGAAAATGATTTATAATGTCAAATGTTGCTTTACAGTACGTTTTGGTACTTTTCTTGTACTACGCAGTGCAATTTTTTTCAAAATAGAAAAGAAATGAATATAAAACGGCGGTGCTGGCTCCAAAATGTTCTTTTGGGAATTTCGGGTGAAACATTTATTTTTTCCGAAAATATTTGACGTCTCTGTAGAGCACAAGTCCAGTACAATTCAGTGCAATCCTCAGTTTAAAAAAATTCAAGATGCGGTTCCAACTTTCGGGACGTCAAATGCTTTATCAATTTGGAACTGTTGGGTAGAAGTTTGGATTTCAATTTAATATTAACAAGGTATTTTTTATTAACATTGATCTAATTACTTCGAGATACCCAATAGTTCTCGTGTCAGATGGCGCTGTTATCAAGGTCAAAGAAGTACTCTGCAGACGTATATGCAGGGTCGATGCGAACCTTGTGGATTGTGTGTCTGTGGCGCATTCCACACCCCAGATTCCGACCTGTGTGGAATTCCACACCCCGAATCTTTCAACAACATTTTTTGATTCGATCTACCAAATAATTTAAGAGAGTATTTCACTAGAATCAAGCAAAAGATTTTGTTGAAAGCGTCCTAAAAGCGATGGACGCATGCGCACTTATTATGATCGCGTACTCCAATTCAAGATTACTTGAATCTGTTTGATTACCTAAGATTGCGTGATTAAGCTTTTGATAGAAGTACAGAGCGATTGTTTGAATCAAATAAACAAAGGATCCTCCACAATTTATATTGCATACGGTTTGCCGTGTAATTGTCTCCTCTTACACGAACTACATGTTTTGGATAAATCAACAAAATCTTTTCTGAGACCAGCAAAAACACTTATTTGAATTAATAACTAAAATATTCTCTTGGATCGAGCAAAATATCGTCTTGGATTTACCGACAGTTTTACTTAAATCAACCAAATTTTACTAACCAAAAAATTTTCTTGGGCCAACCAAATATTTTGTTGTCCATATAAGGACCATATTTTAGGGTTGATTCAGCCAAAATTTTGTTTACTCAACTCAATCTCTTCCTGGGTGTGTGTACAGTAGGATGGTTCAAATTTATACCTGTAAAAATTCGATTGTTGGTGATCGATCCTCCCCAATTTCTTCGTTTTGTGGAAAAAGAAAAACCGTGATTTTTTTTCTTTTTTTTCAACGTTAACCCGTGCCCCCGGGCTTTTGAAATTAACATGGGGGTTTAAATGGAAAAAAGTTCGGTTTTCGATACACTTTTATTGTGCCCGGAAAATGCCCCAAAAAATTCTAAATAGCAGTTTTCTATCAAATTATGCTAAAGACAGTATTTTTCGGAATTTTTTCAACATGAATTATTTTTAATCGATAAGTGACGAGTTTCCAAGTGATTTTTTTATCATTTTGAATTTTTAAAATAAATATTATTAATTTTTTTTCCTCCTGTAAGTCGTGAAAAATGATTATCTTTCGGGATAAATGATATAAAGTTAATGAATGTCAAGAGAAGTACTTCTTGTGTAACATGTTTTATAATTATTATTTAAACAATTTTCATTCGTTTAAACAATATTTTCTCCTTAATATCGTAAAAAGTTATTATTTTCTCGAATGAATAACACAGTTAACGAATGTTGAGAGTAATATATATTTAAAGGATATTTGGTAATCATTCAAACAATTTTTATTTGTTTAAACAATTGTTTCTCCTGTAAGGCGTAAAAAGTTATTTTCTGGAATTAATGACACAGTTAACAGATGTTGAGAGGAATATATTTTTTTTCTTAAGGATATTTAGCAATTTTTAAAGCAAGTTTTATTGGTTGAAACAATTTTTAATTGTTTGAACAATTTTTTTCCCTGTAAATCGAAAAAAGTTATTCTTTTCTGCAATTGATGACACAATTATCGAATTTTAAGAGTACTTTTTCATGTTTAAGATATTGAACAATTATTTAAACAATTAATAATCATTCACTTGCGCCTTTTCACAGGGAAGGCGGAGAAAAATATATATTTTTTAATCTATTACACTATGTCGCTTATCATTCAGTATTTCCTTATCTTAGAAGGTATACCATATATTGTTTAAACAATAATAATTTTCTTAAACAATTAAATTCAATTGCTCTAAGTAAAGTATAGTCCTTGTTTTCTTAAAATCACCCCCGCAGATTAATGGAATCTATGAATTGAACATCATTTGCATGTAGATCTTTCCTAAAGTATATAAATGAAACAGAACAGAGAAGTAATTTAAGAAGAAAGAGGACTATACTTTTCTTAGAGCAATTGAATTTAAATCTTAAACAATATAGGATATATGTAAAGGCGCAAGTAAGTGATTATTAATTATTTAAATAATTTCTAAAAATCTTAAACTAAAATAGTACTCTTAACATTTGTTAATTGTCTCATTAATTGCCAAAATGAAAATAATTTTTCATGATTTACAAGGAAGAAAATTGTTTAAAGAAATGAAAATTGTTAAAAAATTGCAAAATATACTTAAGAAAAAAATATATTACTCTCAACATTCGTTAATTGTGTCATTAATTCCAGAAAATAATAGAATTTTATGATTTTTAGGAGAAAAAATTATTTTGAAAAATATAAATTGTTTCAATAATTACCAAATATGTTGAACAAGAAATACTACTCTTAAAATTCGTCAACTTTATATAATTCATTTCGAAAGATAATAACTTTTCACGAGTTACAGGAGGAAAAAATTCTTTGAACTAATAATAATTCTTTAAACAATGCAAAATTATTTAAAAAGTACTTCGAATCCCTTCACTTATGGATTAAAAATTATTAATGTTAAAAAAATTCGGAAAAATACCGTCTTTAGCATGAATTTGATAGAAAACTGCTATTTTGCATTTTTTGCGGCATTTTCCGGGCACAATAAAAGGATATTGGAAGGGTCAAAACTAACAGTTATAAGAAGTACTTCTTTTTCCCATTTTTCGAAAACCGACCTTTTCTCATTTAAAACTCCATGTTAATTTCAAAAGTCCGGGACACGGGTTAACGTTGAAAAGAAAGAAAAAAAAATTACGGATTTTCTTTTTCCGGAAAATGAACAAATTCGGGGGGGGGGGGGTTCGATTAACAAAAATCGAAAGTCGAATTTTTGGTCCACCCTAATGTACACGTTCGTTACTGGAACTAATGTATACGTACAGAAAAAAGTGTAATCTTTACCACAATTACAGGAGACTCTGGCTTCAACAAAAATTATCTGAACGTGGTAAAATTTACCAACAACATTGGTTATGGTTTGTTTGTGTCAATGCGAAAAATTCTGCAACAAAAATTGCACTCAGGCGGTTTAAATAATGAGAACAGGAAGAATTTGTTCTGTTCCTGCTCTCACATAAGAAAATTTAAATATTCTAATTATTATTAATTAAAGAGTTACTATAAAGGGCATCGATAAACGTTTGATTCATACCAATGCTGCAAAAATAGTTATAATTGTGTACTAACGTAAAGGGGCTTCTAATAAGATACGAATGACAAAGACGTTTTACTGTGACTAATATTAGGCTTTGACAACTTTTTTTACTTCGAATCTAGACTTTTGATGAATAATTGATATCAATGCATATATGACGACAAATTACAAAAATTAAAAGGTTAATGATCAATATAGATATCCGAACAGAAGACATGAGATGTCTCGAAACGTCGCATGCTAATTAATTCTTATTTATTGTTTGATTTTGTCACCAGATTCTTGGCCTAAGCAGTCAGTCATGCATGCAAAAAAAAATATACGCCTGTTTCTTTTCTGTGGAGTTAATTTCAATACGTTTATAAATAAACTTGAAGTATCTGAATTTATCATGTTCCCAATTCGTACGGCGGATGATGCACTAACCCTACCTGTTGGAGCTGGATGTAAAAAAAATGACGTGATTTTGTAAATACACATCACGTATAAGTGTGAATTCATAAGGATAGGATACACATTTTAAAAGGGTACTTTGCAAATATCCTGCAAGCCGGAAGCAGTTTCTCTGTGGCAGGAGTTGGGATAAGAAAATATTTTTCCGGAATATGGAAATATCTGTGTTAAAATGCGAGTGGAAAAGAGTGGAAATAAGGGGAAGTGGAAGGAGGCCGACAGTGATGGCAATGGAAGTAAAAAATGAAAGCAATATTTAACATCAAATAAAGTAAACTTCCACTTATTTGGACTTTCGAATATTTGAACCCCCCTACACGCACTTATTTGAACTTGTCACCTCCCACGACGATCCCTGTACGGGCTGTACGGTCACGCACGCGTCAGTGGCTGACCAATTAAAAAAAGAGGCCCGCAGAGCGAAAAGCCTTGAATTGAGTCATGGGAATGCAGACAACTTTTTCGAGAAAATATTCTAAACGTCAATGTAAGTCATAAATTTACAAATAGTAATATTTCTCAAGTGTAAAATCTGTTTTCTCAGTCATGTTCCATTCTTTTGTCGATTGATGACCTTTCAGTGTCACAAAATAAAATACCAAAAATTTTAGGTTAGTGTATCAGATCGATTTGATCAGAATCGGGTATTCGAACCTCAAATTTCGGACAGTTGATTGTATTTAGTGACACTGAAAGGTCGTCAATCGACATTAGAATGGAACATGACTGAGAAAATACATTCTACACTTGAAAAATATGACTATTCAGACATCTCTAACTTACATTTACGTTTAGAACATTTTCTCTAAAAAGTCGTATGCAGTTACAATCCCATGTGGTAACCTTCCTGCAGACTGACATTTCCACCTATCCTAGCATGATACACTTGAAAAATATTAATATCCAGACCTTTATAACTCACTTACATTTACGTTCAGAATATTTTCTCGAAAAACGTTGTCTGCACTCCTATGTCAACCACTATGCTAACCTTCCTGACATTTCCACTCATCCTTCCGTGACCTGACGTCATGCCACAAAACTCACTAGTCTAGTCCGTGAAATATTTCAGTCGTTTTTTGATTCTATTATATTGATTTTTATATGGCAAATTGTACTATTTCAAGAAAATGTTATATTTGTCACGTCGTACGTCAACAAAAACACTGGCCAACGGACCGCGACTTTTTCAACTGCGCAATAAGTCGAGACCGTCTGAATCTGTTCCTACTGCTGGTGTTTTTCAGGCAAGAGTCGCAACCGTCTCTCGCCCCTTGAGCTGAGAAACTGCGTGGGCCAGCAGTTCTAGGAATTACTAGGTCGATTTCAAATCGACCCGCGCTTTTCGGTACATGCGTAGTTGAAAAAGTTGCTTACAGGGGGCGCATCGATACAAGACCGGGGCAGCCAATGACGGTCGCTTGATAAAAATAACCTAAGGACTCGCGGTAGAGGTGGGGGGCACCTCCAGCGTGCAAATAATTGGTCGTGTACGTTTCGAGACCGTTCATATAAGTGGGAGTTTACTGTATTTAGCACACAAAAAACGAATTCCATGTGAAAATTGCAAACACTTCGATCTATTTGATCTAACGCTTACCACAGCAGGTTGCAGTCTTGCAGAAAAATTTGCGAAGTGCCTTTTCAAAATTGTTATCCTATCCTTCTAAAGCGAGGTGAAAACGTGATGCGCATTTACAAACCATGTTTTTTTTCACCCCGCTACAAAAGCCTTAACGATGAAATTTGTATTGCAAACAAACGGATAAAAGTCAAGCTACTGAGCAGTTTTTACAGATTATTCACAGCTTGAACCCCTTTAACTTATTAAATAAAATCCAGTGCAGAATAGGAATCAGTACTATACTTTTCGGGGCATGTATACCGTGCGAGATGTGACATTCCAAGACCGTGGTAAAAAGTAGTTCTAAAAAGACTTTTTCTACCTGCTGTACTTGCGCTCTTTCAGCAATATTACGTATTCTAGCTGGTGCGCTTGCGCTCTTTGAGCAAGATGACTTTTTAGTTATTGTGCTTGAGCTATTCGATGCAGAATTACTTTCCAGGACTGCTGGAATCATAACCTCATTTCATTATGAGTTGACGCTTGACAGACGGATTGTGAATAGCGATTAAACCAACTCAAAGTAATAAGTTACCATAAATTACGAATAAATTACCGGAATTTTTTTCTAATTTTTGGTAATTTTATTAGAAATTTCCAAAATATTCGGGCAACTTGTTTTTATTGTTTCCCAAATCGAAAATGCCCTGCATCTGTTACAAAAAATAACATGTGCAACAGGTGCTGAAAGTGTGCAGTTGTAACTCTTGTGAAGTTTACAGTACGACTCGCCCACAAATCCTCTTCGACTCGCCCATAAATCCTCTTCGACTCGCCTCTGGCAGGCCATATTGTAACGGGTAGTTCTAAGAAAACGGGTAGTTCTGAAAGCAAAACGGGTAGTTCTAAATTTCGATTCATTTTGTACTCAATGAAATTTTTTTCTCATGACTTACGAAAAAAATTATATTCGATATTTTGTTTCTTATGATATTTATTATCGCAGTAATAAATAAATACAATCAATTATTTATTTATTTTTATATTAAGTTTTTAATGAATATTTGTATCACTATTTTTTTATATTACTTATAATATATATATGTGTGTGTATATGTAGCCGTCGGGTAGTTCTAATTTTTGCTTACAATATAGCCTGGCCTCTGGATCGTACAGCAAACTTCACATTCGTGTGGAACTGCCTACTTTCCGCTCTTATAGCCTAGAAAAATTGAAGTTCATTACGTGCACGTGCGATGTCTACGGTGATTTATTTTAAAGTTAGAAGTAGCTTGAACTTGAATCCTGGGCGGAGTACAGCCCATCAATGAAATGAATGGTTTACGTGATATAGTTGCGTCGATTCTTATCAATTATTGTGTAGAAAGCGCAGTTCACTCTTATTCATGGATCAAACGTTTTATATTCATGTTGTAAATATACCTTTTTCCGTTAATTAGGTATAGAGTTCAAATTTATTATAAAACATTATTGTTACCTAAGAATAGTGCCAGCAATTAAATACTTCCGTTGCGCTCCGGCTGGTTGCGTGATCGACATTCTTGCACTCAATCAGTCATTTTTTTTTGTCACATGCAAATCGCACAGGCGTGAGAAAAGCATTTTACCAGGTCGTGTGTGACTGACTCGTATCTATTTTCCCTCCTTTTCTTTATATTTCCGCAAGGCTGCTGCGCCTGGGTTGACATGCATGTCCACTCATACCATCGAGCGGCACACGCATTTTATGTAGATTACATTACGAAACGTTTTATATTATTGTTGTCCTCGCCAAGGCCACCAATGAGGTGGCAGCAGCCCATACGTACTTGCATAAATTTTGCGTGTAGTATACAGCACAAATGTGCAAATACTTCAATTGCTTCGAATCCTGACAAGCTCCTCATTCTATACATTTTTCTAGAAAGAGACAGTAACATTTAAGTAGAGGAAAGGATGTTTAATTGTGCACAGTTAGCTAAGAATAGTGATTTTTGAGTCTCTGGGCACCTGTAATGTACGTCTGTATAAGTTCAAGGTACACAGGGAGTCACGCCTTGCATAATATTCTCAATATTCAGGAATAAAAACTCTTTTTGCCACAAACTGGATAAATATAATGGTGTCAGATTATAAGTATAGAATCAAAAAGTTGTTTAACTGATTTGTTTTTCTCAAAACAGAAGAAAAATGAAATGCCATTCCGATCTGTCAAAACATGTTTTGTTAAAAAGAAATTTACATACGGAAAGCATATGATTATAACACACAATAATTTCAGGAGTTTAGAACACTCCCCCCTTTGTTAGTAATAGGAAAAGATGTTAAAATTATCGACGCCATTATAATGTTTAATGAATTTTGTAGTCGTAAACTTGACGTACCTGTAGAGCACTTTTATGTGATTCGCTGACAGTTACAGCGCTGTGCATGAAAGCGATATCTTGTCTCGACGGTCGTCTTCTCTCCGCGATACCCGAAGAAGGCGAGGTTATTTTGTTTTGTACTCTTTGCAGCTATATCCACCCTTGGAGATAACCAAGACGTCTTGTCGTTTCCCAGTCTCGAGTGACCCACTTAATAAGGACATTCTGAAACAAAGCTCTTGAATATATGCTTCAAAAAGAAAGACAATCTCTTTTCTCTCGTTCGTACTTCTTCATTTAGGAAACCCGAGAGGAAAACTTCCTCCTATTTTGATTGCATTTATAGTGCAAAGTTCCACACAATTTCAATATTTCATCAGCTAGTTGTTATACTCCCGAGTGCCTGGAATACGAGTTGAAAACGTTTCGATTTATGGTGTTGTTCTTGAGTTGCTCGAAGAGGATGAAGACTTAAGATTTCGACCAATTTTAGATTTAGTATTTTGCCGCCCAATTGACAAATTTTAAGTCGATTGACCACGTAAATGTGGAGGTAATCGTTATTAAAAAAGCATATATAACAACTTGCATGGGGTGGCCAATGGACCGGGAACTTTCACAGATTGGACGAAGATGGTGGAATTTTAAATTATTCATTTTTGTGTGCTTAGTATTTTCGTTAGAAACTGCACCTACATTTATAAGTGGGCTAAAGGAATGTAAAACTTACTTGATTCCTACATTACCGACATTTTTTGAAGAACGACCTACACGGACAAAAATGCGATTGGAAATCTCGGAATTTAGTGCCTCCACTGCCAAAATTTCTGTTGGAACTTTCCATTAAAGCCATTGCAATTTATCCGATTCCTACTTTACCGACAATTTTTGTTTCGCAACAACTTACACACTAGGGTGGGTCGAAAATAAATATTTTTGGAATTCGAAATCGCTACAACGCGGAAAAGTCGCGTATTGGGGTCCTAAAAAAGTATAATTAATTTGGAATCGATCGACATGCAGCTTGGTTACCCGCGCTCGAAAAAAAGGTTTCAAAAATATCTTGTTTGCAGAGGTTTGAAATTTTATTGAGTTTCAATTTTTTGTTACATACCTCAAGGTCAAAAAAGTCTTCTCAATTTGTTTCGGACTTTAATCTGTCATTTTCTAAGAGATAATTCCTATTTAATTTACCATTGTTTTCGGAAATTTTTTTTAACACGTTTTCAAGTAGGTGGAGAATTATTTGAGGTACATGAAAACTTTTTAGTGACAAAAATGCATTAAGAAAAAATCCCCAAGACCCAGGAATCGAAATTAGCAATACAGCGAATTAAAAAAATTTTGATTTTGGTATTATATGAACTTATCTTTCTAACTTGTAGTTCAAACCTTTTTCTGAGCATGTGTGGGTTTTTTAAACATAGAAATACACTAAAAAGGAAATCCACAAGACCCAGGAATCGAAATTGGCAATACAGCGAATTTTTTAAGTTTTGATTTGGGTATTATATGAACTTATCTTTATAACTTGTAGTTTAAACATTTTTCTGAGCATGTGTGGGTTTTTTAAACATAGAAATACACTAGAAAAAAAATCGACAAGACCCACGTATCGAAATTGGAATGACAACAAATTTTCTTATTTCGGAATTTTGTATCTAACAGAATTAATTTTTTTTATTCATAAGTTTAACATTTTTCGAAATTGCATGAAAAAAGAAAAAATAGGGTGAAATTGCATTCACAAAGAACGATGCCTTCTTTCAGTTCGAAAAATAATTGCATCTAAGGAAATCAGGTTCGCAGGTAACTTTTTAAATTCAATAAACACCGATTCAGCATTTTTAAAAGTTGCTCTATTTAATTAAGCTTCCTGGATCTTGTCGACTTTTTTTCTAGTGTATTTCTAGGCTTGAAATTTCCACACAAGCTCCAAAAATGTTAAACTTATAAATAAAAAAAATTAATTCTGTTAGATACAAAATTCCGAAATAAGAAAATTCGCTCTATTGCCAATTTCGATTCCTGGGTCTTTTGGATTTTTTTTTATAGTGTATTTCTATGTTTAAAAAACCCACACATGCTCACAAAAATGTTTCAACTACATGTCATGAAGACAAGTTTACAAAATACCAAAATAAAAATTTCAAAAATTCGCTGTATTTTGCCAATTTCGATACCTGGTTCTTGTGGATTTTTTTCTAATGCATTTTTGTCACCAAAAAGTTTTCATGTACCTCAAATAATTCTCCACTTATTTGCAAACGTGTTAAAAAAATTCCGAAAACAATGGTAAATTTAATAGGAATTATCTCTCAGAGAACGATAGATTAAAATCCGAAAAAAATGAGAAGACTTTTTTGACCTCCAGGTATGTAAAAAAAATTGAAACTCAATAAAATTTAAAACATCTGCAAAAAAGAAATTTTTGAAACCTTTTTTTCGAGCGCGGGTAACCAAGCTGCATGTCGATCGATTCCAAATTAATTATACTTTTTTAGGACCCCAATACGCTACTTTTTCGCGTTGTAGCGATTTCGAATTCTAAAAGTATTTATTTTCATCCCACCCTATTACACGCGAATTGAGGTATGAAGTTGAACATTTGGGAAATTTATTAAAAGGCACTAAGGAACTTTTTTATGGTCCTATGTTTCTAGAACTGCAAAAAATTCTATTTTGGAAAATTTTTGGATTATTTTCTTGGATTTCCAGAAATTTAGGACCTTACGAACCTTCCTTACAGTGCCTTTTAATTTATTGTCCTAATTTTCAATTTGATATCCCAATTCATACTTACGTTATTTGTTGCAAACAAAATGTCGGTAAGGTAGGAATCGGGTCAATATTGCATGGTCTTAATGTATTGGAATTTTATTTCGGAGACATAAGGTAACGTTCCAATACATGATATTGTAGTTAGCAAATGTTGATATTGTAATATTGCCACACATGTAATGTAATGTTGCGGAAGAAAGTTAAAAAAATGGACATTTGCAGGCACGGAGAATCGAACCCTAAGAGTCAAAAGCTTTAAGTCGAGTGTGTCACGGACTAGATTAGCAAGGCATAATTCTCATCTTACTTAAATAGAGGGTTACTCATCCACTAGACAGGATGAAGTGAGTGTAAGACAAAATTGTGGTAAAATCCCAAACATTTTTAACAGTGTATGGAATTAATAAATCATTCCCAAACGAGTCTAGCTTTTCAGATCCAGGATTCGAAAACCATAATCATTCATACGCAATATTTCAATCGGGATTCAAACAGCAAAAGCAGGGGGTCAATTATGTATGATTACGCAGTTCACTATATATTTTCCAAATGTCATGCTGAGATTGCTGTGTGTATGTTGATGTCAGTTTGAGTTTTTGTAATTCCACATACTCGAAACTGGATAACTTTTTCTGAACATACTTTTTTGGCATCTATTCATTAACACTTCAGCTCAGGTGTGGATATTTGTTTTATTTTTAAAGGGTGATTCAACTTTTAGAGGATGTTTTTTCGCCCTTCTGACAAATTACGATTTTGTTGGTTATCTAGTACTGTAATACCTTCAGTTCTTCAAAAATTGACGAAAATTGTGTTCTGCGATTTGATGATTTCGTGTACAAAAGTAAGTTGGTTTTTTTTTTAAAAAGTGACTTAAGTAAAAGACTCATTTAGTTTTTTTTCGGAAATCGTTTAAGCGAATGCAATAAAATTGCATAATCGCTCAATTAAATTTGTCTTCACTTTTACAAAAATTATTTGACTCTAAGCATAAAGCACAGCAACTACTTTAAAGCGAGATAATCCATCATAACTTGGTTCCTTCATACCTGTAAAAGATGGGACTTTTCGCAAGTGCGCTTTCAGTGGATAGCCGCCATTAATCTAGTCGCAGGTGTTAGCGTTGATCACGCGTTGGAAATAAGGGAAGAGTAACACCTGCAGTCTACTACCAATGTTTGAGCCATTAAATGAGAGTATTAGAGGGAGTCCCAGGAGTAGCCACAGGATGTAGGTCAGTAGGTGAGTCGCGCCGAACAGCGCACGTGAATGTCCCGACTTTGACCCATATCTTTGTGTACGTCCCCCACCCCTGCGACCTGTATCTACACTGCCTCGCCCCGATCCTAGCCGTCTAGCGTCATCCAGATTCCAGTTGCCCGTCTGGGAGCACTTCCGATCCGAGCTGCAAGGACGAGACCCGAATGCTGCACTTTCCCCCTCCTGATCATCCTATGACCCTGGCAATAAACAACCCTCGCTCAGATAATACGTTCGTTACTGGGATAGGCGAAAGCCAGGGTGTTCCGATTGGAAGCTTTTTCATATCCCCATAATATTCTTCGACCAATCTAAAACCTACTTCAAAAACTTCTAATAGAAACCGCTGTCCCCCAGAAGAATAAGTACTTGAAAAATTATTTACTGGACAGATTTATCCATGATATTACTTGGCCCAACAAGTCAAGTTTTGAATCTTCTCTTGTTTCGATGCGAAAAAAGTCAACTTTAACTACTTGAAAAGTACCCGCAACAAAAATTAAATGTCTGTTTTGTTTTGTCTTTATATAAAGATATTACTGAATCAATAAATTCATTAATTTGGGCAACGATCTTTTACATCAATTATATAAAATAATGTAGTTGATAAATTTGTTTGCAGGTGTGAAACTAAATGCGGGTTAAACAAATTAGGACCGATTCCTATATTCACAGAGAGGAGCATGAAAGCAATATGAAATAAAACTCGAAATACCCTAATGTTATTAGCAGGCGTAGGTTAGACGTACCAGTTGTGGTCAGTGTACCGTTACATGTCCATCATGAATAAATTTGAATATTTTAAGTATTCGAGAATAATTGTACTCTAATGATCTCAATTAATTGAAAATATATTGCTTGGCCACTCTTGCGATCTATATCCATCTGATTAAAAACTGGGGAAACTGTTGTGTAAATTGATGGTTACAAATTATGCAAAGTATATGCTGCGAGATAATTATTAATTTTTTGCAATTATTCTGATTGGAGAGGGCTTTTGTTTGTGATATTATTTTTATTTCCCAATAGTTAAGGATAGCGTTTGTTCGATCGGATTTCAACATGCACTGTAAAAAATGTTTGGGATTTTACCACACTTTAACTATATGAGTGCAAGGCAAAATTGTAATACCGGTATTGGAAAGAGAAATTGCAATACGTGTATTGCCATTTCGAAGAATACGCGCCCTTTATACCATACCAGTATTGCAATTTCACTTGACAATACCGGTATTTGAAATTTTGACTTACACTCACTTCAGGCCGTCTAACGGATGATTGTCCTCTATTTACATAACGGCCCCTTTTTGGAACTGCACCCTTTTTAATAATAAGACATTCATATATTAATAAGTAATAATTCATATAAATAGAACTCATGAACTCGTTACTTATTGTAATATAATCGATACTTTTTTCGGTAGAGATGGAAAAATTTAAACACCAAAGGCCAGTAATTTTTTGGCTATACATTTTTCCTTGTATACATACTACACTGTCATTCTGTTTTCCATTTAATAATTTTATTTGATTTCTAATTAAAAGTTGAGAGGTAAGGTTAACTCAAAAACATAATAAATACAAAGTAAATGTGGCAAGAGCCATATTCATAAATCTAAACAACACTTTCTTACCGAACCTTTAAGTGCCTTCTAATGCATATAATAAATGCAGTAATCGTACAGATGCATCACATGAACACGTTTGGGTTTAAGTATGTACTGGATCGTTAACTAGCATGCACAGTGTACACGTTTTACTATGATTCATTACACGGTAGTAGTTACGACATCGTCGCGAAGAGGCTTAGCTACCCCTTCTAATGAACGGCATACATCTGCATGAGACTTCTCGCGCACATATTCGCGTGCCGTGAGTGAATGTCAAGGCCTCGGTTGCAATTTCAGCCCAAGCGGGGATTCGTGCGGCTAATTCTTTCCGGTTTCTCAGCACAAGGAACTTGCAGGATGTGCGCAACCCTATATATCTGCAGATAACATGCTTTTTTTTTTATCTCGAAACCAATTCTTGGTAAAAAAACCATTCAATTAGATTTGGAAGAATAATACAATAAAAATAAAATTTCACTATACATTTGATGGTCACAATCTAAATCCAGGTCTGAATATGGAATTGTTAAATATCACGCAACCCGACGAAGAAATAAGAAAAATGGATAAAGTTTCGAAAAGGAATTACCTTCGATTAAATTAAAACTCACTGTACCAATGTATTTTGACACGTTGATTACAAATATGATAGTGAAAATAGGTGCAAATTTGATTTTCAAGCCCCCCCCCCCCCCCAATGGTTTTTTGAAAACGGGGTTTCGCTTCTATTTTGAAAATTGTGGATAGGAACAAAAAATGTTTCAAATAAAAGCTGTAAAGCATATAAAATACATCTTTTATGTTAAATACGTTTTTTCTCCAAAACCATTATTTGACGAGAAAAATGAGATTTTTCGTCCTACACGTTTATCTCTTTTGCTTTTCTATCAACGTCTCTCTGCCTCTCTTCTTCACCTGATCCGATCTGACTCGACCGAAACCGAAGTCGAGTCAGTGCGAGAGCGAAGAGCGTGATGAGTGTGTGACGTAACTATCACTTGTTTGGACGTGTTGGAAGTCTACTCTGCCTTCAGCAGCGTTCTTTGCTCGTCGCTGACTTCTTAAATAGAAATATGGAGAAAAAATATAATATTTTTAGCTTGAGCAAAAAGATACTGTGATAAGCATGAAAAGAAATTGGTTCTTGTAGAATCACTATTGACGTGTGGTAAATTTTCTTTCAAAAAAAAAGGCAAATACATTCACAATGCTACGGCAGCAAAAAATACGTGGTTTGAAAGGTTCCACATTTCTGCAGCAGCTTTTATGTTAATTACAAGTCAAGAAGTATCCAGAGAAACCGTTTCCGATCGATTTTCTTTTTGCAGAGAACTTTGTCTGGTTGCTATTGACCAAAAATTTTATGATATTTGGGGATATTGGCGAAATTGTGGAAATCGACGAGTGCAAAATCGGGTGCCGAAAGAATGAGAAAGGGCTTGTGGTAGAAGGATCATGTATCTTGGGAATGTTCTACCGCGGGTATGCACATAGTTATATCGATTAGAAATATGTTGGTAAGGGGTATGGGTGTAACTTCAATTATTTCTGTGACCAGTCACAGGGGTGCCTTCTCTCCCCTCATGAGATATTGGAAAGGAGTCGGGTTGTAACCTCAATTATTTTTGTTACTAGTCACAGGAATTCCTTCCCCCCATGGTATATTGGAAACGGGTAGAGGTGGAAATTTCTCTGTCCAGTCACAGGGGTGCCTTGCTGCCGTCCACAAGACATTGGAAAGGGGAAGGGGTGTGACTTCAATTATTTATGTAAACATTCACGGGTATGCCTTCTTCTCACTAGACATTGGAAAGGGGTATGGGTGTGACTTAAATTATTATCGTGACCAGTTAGAGGGGTGCCTTCCTCCCACGAGACATTGGAAACGGGTAGGGATGTGACTTGAATTATTATGATGACTAGTCAAAGAGGTGCCTTTACCCACGAGACATTGAAAAGGGGTAGGGGTGCGACTTTAATTATTTCTTTGCCCAGTCAAAGGGATGCCTTCCTCCACGAGACCTTGGAAAGGGGTAGGGGTGTCACTTAAATTATTATTGT